>PVJA010030101.1:0-26015 GCA_004027025.1 Myocastor coypus
TTTTTTTTCTTGTTTCAGAACCTTTGTTTGTTTATCCACTCATTTTTATGGCCGGCTCAGTCTACCCTGAGGGCAGGGCTGGAGCAGCATGTGGTGCCGGGGATCAAACCGTGGTTCCTGAAGCCACCTAAGCTTTCCTAAGCAGGTGCTTTAGACCACTGAGCCATCCCGCTGGGCCCCAAATGACCTAGATTTAAATAAAGGCTTAAAATATGATGAGGAAGGTGCAGCACACACATCTGTAATCCTAGCACTTAGGAGGTTTTTTGGTTTTTGGTTTTTGGTTTTGGTACAGGGTGTCACTATAAAGCTCTGACTCATAGCAATCCTCCTGTTTCCTGCCTCCCAAGTGCTGAGATTACAGGTATGTGCCACCACACCCAGACTCCATCGCTGGCTCAGGCTCAACGTGCTCCAGAGCAGGCTGGCACAGCAGGCAGGGCCAGGAAACAAACCCTGGGCCCTGTGCTTCCCTAAGCAAGGGCTCAGTCCACTGAGCTATACTGCTGGCCCTACTTAACAGGTTTAGACTGGAGGATCCCTGAGAGTTTGAGATCAGACTAGGGGCTACAAAAGCGAGCACATGCAGGGGGAAAAAAAACTTTTGAGGGCTGGGGAGATAGTTGAACAGCATAAAATCTGCGAGGAAGACCCTGTCTGAAAAAAGAATCTGACCTCCCCAATGAAATGTATTGCAAACATAGTAATAAAAAGTTAGGAGGGACCCGGCTCAGTGGTCTAAAGCGCCTGCTTAGGAAAGCTTGGGCAGCTGCAGGGACCACGGTTTGATCCCCGGCACCACATGCTGCGCCAGCCCTGTCCTCAGGGCAGGCTGAGCCGGCCATAAAAATGACTGAATAAACAAAGGTTCTGAAACAAGAAAAAAAATAATAAATAAAATAAAAAATTCTTAAAAAAAAACTGTTAGGGATGCTGTTTGGAGAACTTGCTGGAGCTGTTGGAAGCTGCTAGTCCTCTGGGGCTATTCTGCTAGAGGACCTTGTCATGCTGGCTTTCCCGATGAACTTTGGGGAAGCTCTGGTCCTTACCTTGAGCATCTCTTCCTGGTTCTGGAGGGAAAGATGGTGTGCTGCTCAGCTTCATGGAGAAGCTTGTCACAGTGGTTTTCCTAGTGGAAGCTAGGCTTTCTTCATCGGTGGAGGAGCTCGGGCCCTCACTGTTGGCTGAGGATGGCTGTGGTACTTTGTGGGGAGCTCTGGTGCTTACCTTGAGTGTTGCTTCCTAGTTCCAGTTCAGATCCCTCAGCCTGCTGGCACAGATCCTTCATCCTTTCTAGCTTCCACCACTGACCTTTAGGCCTTTCCAGCACAGATCTGTGAAGCTGGATCCAGGCCCTCAGCTGTTTTTTTCTTTTTTTTCATGTATTTAATATAGAGTCTACAGGGTCTTACTATATAGATCAGACTTGTGATCCTCCTGTTTTTCAGCCTCCCAAGTGCCGGGATTACAGGTGCATGACACCATGCCCAGTCTCAATTGGAGTCTTAGTATGCCCCAGGGGGCAGGGTCAACATGCCTCTGTGTCCCCCCATGCAGATGCTTTAATCTGCTGAGGTATTTGGCTGATCCCTTTTTCTTTTTTTTTCCTCAGCTGGATTTTTTACCATTTAGTGTGTGGATAGATTTCCTGTACTTGCTATATATGATTCTGGGGTGATTCTTTTTTTTTTTTTTTTTTTTTGTCTTTTTGAGACAGGGTCTTGCTATGCAGTTGAGGCTGGTCCTGCGCTCACTTTTGTAGCCCAGGCTGGTCTCGAACTCGCACCAATCCTCCTGCCTCAGCCTCCCAAGTGCTGGGATTACAGGCGTGAGCCACCATGCCCGGCTTTTGGGGTGATTCTTTATAAACTAATATTATAAAATTGGTTCCCTTGGGGCTGGGGAGATAACTCAGTGGAATAAGTGCTTGCCTGGCAATCACAAGGTCCTGAGTTTGATCCCTGATACCACCAAAATGAACAAACACAAATAAATAAATAAAATAAAATGAAATTGGCTCCCTTGCAAGAACTCCAAACCAAGACAATCCCTGTGCTTGTGTTCAAGCAACCCCTATCAGTGGTGATACTAGCTGGGAATGGTGGATACTCCTATAATCCTAGCCATCTGGGAAGCTAGCGCTGAAAAACTACAAGTTTGTGCCTCACCTAGGTGACAGTGAGACCCTGTCTCAAACTGTAAAAAGGGATGGATAAATATAGGTCTATGCTAGTGTCTCTGAGTTCAGGTCTATGCTAGTGTCTCTGAGTTCTATCTCCAGCATTTAAAAAAACAGCAATGAAACAATAGTATTAAATTTCATTTTTTATGAAATATTCAGAACAAATGTTGATTAAATAAGTTACACAGGGAAATTTAATGAGCTACATTGTGCAAATAGTGCAGACTGTTGAGTGATGGTTAAAAAATAAAGTCAACTTCCCAGTAAGTGTAAAGGATGAGAAAAAAGGACCTTAAACTAAGTATTATACTTCCTTTACAAACTCCCTAGACATTAATGACTTCTCTTACTCTACCTGGCAAATGGGCTACATTTTCTAGACATGCTGGTCTCCTTCCAAAAAGCTCAACTTCTCACTCTACCAATAAGAACCCCCAGGACACACAATTCACACATCCAGCAGATACTGAAGCAGCTCCACATATTAATCCCTCCAGCGGTGTCCACACTGGGCGTTGCAGCACTTGTAGAAGGTTGTCATCGGCTCATCTGCAGAGCGGGTCTGAAGCTGCATGAAGTAGGCACGAGGATGTTCGCACTTGGGACACGGTTCTGGCAATGAGAAATAGCAAGTGACCTACATTACACAAAAGTGATGCTGTGAAGAACACACCCCTGGGGAATAGGTGAAGACTGAGTTGTTCATCTTGTCTCCCTTAACAGTAGTAAATCTAGGGACATCATCCCTTCACGCACTAACACTGAGAAAATCAAGGAGGCCTGAAAATTTGACTGAAGACCAGATGGAAGCATAACATAGATGGTGATCATCTCAGTCTGTTTTGTACTACTGCAACAATATACTTGACCTGGGACTACAGGTAGAGTTTGGAGCAACTGTCTTTCCTTTTTTTTTTTTTGATATAGGATCTTTCAATAGTGCCAGCCTGGTCTTAAATTTGAACATCAGCTTTCCAAATAGCTAGAAACTAACTACAGATATATACCACTCCCAGCCCCAGCTAAAACTAGAATAGTTTTGTTGGGTTCTTAAATTTGGGTCTTGATAAATATATATATATATATGTATATATATATATATATATATATATATATTTTTTTTTTTTTTTTTTTTTGGTCTTTTTGAGATAGGGTCTCATTATGCAGTTCAGGCTGACCTTGAGCTCACTTTTGTAGCCCAGGTTGGTCTTAAACTTGCACCAATCCGCCTGTCTTAGCCTCCTGAGTGCTGGGATTACAGGCGTGCACCACCACGCCCGGCCTATGTCTATTGATATTAACCAAGACATAAAATGGGGTTCGGGAGATAGCTTGGCAGTCTAAATGCCTTGTCTGGCAAGCGCAAGATCCTGAGTTTGATCCCCAGTACTGCATGCTGTGCCAACCCTCAAACTGGGCATGGTGGAGCAGGCCTGTAAGGAGGCTGAGACAAGAGGATCACTGTAAGTCCGAACTCTTAACTGTGTAGCAAGACCCTGTAACAAATATATATTAATGGTCAGATAGCTCAGCAGATTAACGAGCCTGCTTAGGTGGATACAGGGACCAGGTTCCAGCTGCCCTGCTCCCAGCACACTGAGACAGTGATTGAGACTGGGTGCAGTGGCCTGTCCCTATAATCCCAGTGTTTGGGAGGCTTGAAAACAGGAGGATCACTACAAGTCCTATCTATATAAATGAGACCCTGTAGACTCTGTACTAGATACATAAAAAAGAAATTAAAAAAATTTAAAGACATAAAATAAAGGGGCTGGGAGATAGCTCTGTGGCACAAGTGCCTGCCTGGCAAGTGCAAAGTCATGAGTTTGAACCCCGGTCCTGTTTAAAAAAAAACAAAAAAGACATAAAGTATATCAGGCATGGTGGCACATGCCTATAATCCAAGCACTCAGGAGACTGGAGGTTTGAGGTCAGTTGGGACAACATGAGTTCAAGGCCAGCCTGGAGTACATAGTAAGATCCAGTCTCAAAACAAAACAAATCATTTATTTTATCCAACCTACAGTTTAATCCTCCCTGGTACTAACATTCTAAAAATCCACGTTAGAAAAAATTTAAAAAATACTGTTTTTGCTAGGCATGGTGACTCACATCTTTAGTCCCGGTACTTGCCCTGAGAAGGCTGAGGCAAGAAAATTGTGAGTGAGACCAGCCTGGGCTGCAAAGTGAGCTCAAGGTCAGTCTGAGATACACAGTGAGACCCTGTCTCAGAAAGATCCCTGTCCCCACCCCCCCCGCCCCCCCAAAAAAACCCACTTCTTTTTGTTTCTCCAGCTTTTTTCTTCTCTCACTATACAGATTAGACTCGTAGTGATCCCTCATTTCAGCCTCCCAAGCACTAGGATTACAAGCACACACCACCACACCCAGTCTCAGTCATCATGTCAGGGCATCTCAGAGCATCCCAGGGGTGGGGCTTGGCATGGCATACCAGGGATCAACCCAGTCCCAGTGCCCTTTCCTCCAGCTTTCTGCCAGAGATTTCAGAGATACAAACAAGGGCCTATAATAAGTTACTCTGAGGAGCTGGGGAGATAGCTCCATGGTACAAGTGCCCGGCTGGCAAGTACAAGATTGTGAGTTTGAACCCCAGTCCTTATCCCACAAAAAAAAAAATCTAAAAACTAAGTTACTCTAAGACTCTAACTCCAAAGTTTATACCAATGTTATCTGTGTGACAAATTCCCAATAATAAAGTTAAGAAAAATACATTTTGCATTTTAGAAGCCTGTATCATACAAACATCACAGACTCTGACATATAGTGACATAGCACCACCAGTTGTCCATAGCTTGGTACAGAGGAGGCGTTTCCTCTCACCTGCAGTAGAGTCAACATTCTCCCAGGCTGCTGATCCTCCAAGCACATCATCCACTTCTTTCAGCTTTGGATACTTCCGGTTTGTTACCTACCAAAAACAGACCTTTAGACTCTAAGACAGTGAAGAATACAAAACATAAGCCACCAAACCACAATTGCCTCCAAATGTCCCCTCAACCTCCCTCCACAAGAAGCAAAGAGATGACAAATGAACAAAGTTCCTACTCTCAGAGAGCAACACACCATTGGAATGTAGAGGTTCCCCTGGGATGCTCCCCAAGTGGAAAAAAAGGTTCAGCTATCAGACACCTTTGTGAAGACTGGTAGAAGCACCAGAGGTGTGGGAAATTAACTTAGATGTAAGCTGAAATCAGCTTAGACATGATGTTTGTCTCCCATCCCTCTAAGGCATTTGACAATGCAGGATGAAAGAAACAAAAACAAGGGAAGCCAATCAGTGCCACTTAGCTAGGTATCTCAGCCACTATTCCAAGGAAGAGAATCTCAAAGCGGTCACAATTGGTCTCTTGCTCCAATTTTATGAGACATTCCTAAAATTTTAATATTACATAAAAACTCATCTTCCCATAGCTTCATACTCTAGAACTGCACAGTTCTAAGGTGCAGTATGTAAGCATTAAGAGTGAGGGAGCATGGGGCTGGGGAGATAGCTCCGAGGCACAAGTGCCTGCTGGGCAAGTGCAAGGTCGTGAGTTCGAACCCTGGTCCCACAAAAAAAAAAAAAAAAAAAAAAAAAAAAAAAAAAAAAAAAAAAAAAAAAAAAAAAAAAAAAAAAAAAAAAGAGTGAGGGAGCAGCAACATATCCTAACTTCTAAAAACCAAGTTGGACTGTAAGGGAAAATTACAAGCTATATATACTATAGCGTACATCATTCACACCTACATTTACCATATTCTAGATTCAATTCTAAGCATTGAGCCTAGAACATAACAGAAAACAAAAAAATCTCTGCCCAACACTTAGATTCTAACGTTAATAAACAAAGTATACAAACTACCAAATATATTAGAAAGTAATGAATCCCATGAGAGAGAAAAAAGGAAAGAAGATAATCAACTGGAGGGAGGGGCTACAATTTAAAATAGGGCAATACCTAAGTAGGACAAGACTGGGCCTGGCATATACAGCTCAGTGGCACCACGGCGCCTGCCTTGCAAGCACCGGACCCTGAGCTAGAGTACAAAAAAAAAACAAACAACAACAACAAAAAAAAAAAACGAAGGTAGGACAAGACTAATGTGCAACGAGGCTATCTAAGCAGGAAAATAACGTGCAAAGCCCTAGCAGCACCATGGGCACGATAAGAGATCTTCCAGCAGACCAATGTGGCTGGTGGTAGGACAAGCAACTTAGAAAGCCAGCCAGAAAGTCCTGGGAAACTGCTCTACGTTTCCAACCACGGTTCCGACTTTAATTTGTTCACTTCAACCACTGTCATATGCCGCGAAGGGAACCAGCACGGGAGCGCGCGGGGCCCGATGGGAGGGTCCTCGGTGACCTAGGATGTGACCACGGCCTAGCCAGGGCAACAACACCGAGGGTTGGGTGGACTCAGGTGAGTCCAAATGGTGATCGCCCTTAAACCGGGCGTGGTGGCACACGCCTGTAATCCCAGCACTTGGGAGGCTGAGGCAGGAGGATCAGTGGAGTTCGAGACCAGCCTGGGCTACAAAAGTGAACTGTGAGCTCAAGGCCCGCCTGAACTGCATAGTGAGACCCTGTCTCAAAAAAATAAACAAATGGTGACCGCCCAGCGTGCAGAGTGGAAGGAGTGGTGAGCACGCGGAAAGTCCACTCGAGACCGCGAAGAGCGGGGGCGGTGCACGCGACAGCCGCGCGGTCCCCCACGTCCCACCTTGCGGGTGATGTTGTGCACGTAAGGGCAAGTGTTGCAGGCGAAGCGGTGGCAGCGCTGTCCCTCCTCCACAATCAGCCCGTTCCCACAAGTGGGGCAGAAGAGTAGCATGGTTAGGAATCCGCTGCGTCCCACGCCAGTCGTTTATGCTGACAGCGCCCAATCTCTTACCCCTTTGCCTCCCTCACGCTCCCAGCCGGCCTTGCGGCAGGCGGTCCCTTATTTCTTATTGGACGTTGCTGCCTCCCGCCCCTCGGCAAACCAATGGACAGGCCGACTCGCGGGGGTGGGGTCAGTAGCTGCGCGTGCGCGCTCCGATTCCCCAGCGCGACGGAATCGGCCTGCAAACCCGAGACCCTGGAGGATTCAGAGATCGCGCGCGGACCGGAGGCACTGGAGGACGACGAGGATGAAGAGGAGACGCTGCCGCATTCTGAGGCCGTGGATGTGTTCCAGGAGGGCCTCGCCATGGTAGTGCAAGACCCACTCCTCTGCGACCTACCTATCCAGGTACCAGACTGCTGAAACCTGAAGACGTCTTAGGGTACCGTGGGGATTCTAGAAGCCTCCCCCTAGGGTAAACCGCCCTTGCATTCTAGAGCCTCCCGAATACTGAGATTACAGGCGTGGAATACTTCTGGCTAACAGACAGCCACCCACCACCCCTCCCGCCAAACACACACCCGCTGCTGGGAATTGCAGAGCTGCATACCCTGCCCAAGCTTATTCTTTTTCCCCAGGAGGATGCGGGTTTATTCTCCCCAATTGTTGCTTTGTTCCTCTTTCCACAATGTCTGTCCCCTGGGTATTATATATAAAAATGTGGAGGGCTACGCTGTAGCTCAGGGGTATAGCACTTATCTAACACAGGTGCAGCCCTGAAATCTATCCTGGAACGTGCGGGAGGGTAAGGTGCTGAGAAAATATTTAGGTAGCAGTTCATTTTTCTTGACCTTCATCAAATGAGGTATTACATTGTGGCCACTATCTGCTTGTTTTTCTTTGCCATTTTCAGTAATATAGTGCCAGGGTTGTTGCCTCAATCTTTGGTCTTTTCTAGGTTACTTTGGAAGAGGTCAACTCTCAGATAGCACTAGAGTATGGCCAAGCAATGACAGTCCGGGTATGCAAGATGGATGGAGAAGTAATGCGTAAGTGCTATCCTCCTCCCTTTAACCCTGACTTTGCACCAGGACAAGACATTACCAGAGAGAATCAGTGAGAAACTCAGGGGCCATGTCCAGGGGTCCCACGACAGCTTGACCAATGGAGCAAAGTCAGACAAGTTCTGGATTCCTCTCCTGCTGTCTGAGGCTCCGGATGTGGATTCCCACATGAATCTTCTCCCACTTGTGCCCATTCATGTTTGCAGCTGTGGTTGTAGTGCAGAATGCCACAGTCCTGGACTTGAAGAAGGCTATTCAAAGATATGTGCAACTCAAGCAGGAGCGTGAAGGGGGCATTCAGCACATCAGCTGGTAAGCAGAGGAGTGGCCCCTTCATTCTACCCCTTGCTGGGGCTGCTGAGGGAAGCAGCTCCATATGTGCATAGTACCAATGCTCTGCTACAGAGTAGTGGCTGCAGTGATGGCATGCAGATGGAGCTGAGGGTTTTTGTGCCTAGGGCTCCTTCTCCACTATTGTTTCTAAATTCATTTTGTCATCAGCATCATCCTACCTACTCTGCTAGATTCTTCACTTGGGGGCATCTTTGGCTATTAGTATGTCTGGAAATGGTCTCCCTAATTAGGGAGTATTCTTTCAGCTGTGTCTCAGTACTATCACTTAATAAATCCAGCCATTAACACAGTGCCTCCTTACAACTGCCTCAGGTCTGGTGTGTGCATCATACAGAAGAAAAGCCCAGCTGCCTTTGGCCCCATAAGCCTGTGCACATGAATCCCTCATCCCACTGCTCAGATCCCCCTACTTTGGGTAGAATGTGGTTTATAAAACGAGTTTCCTTCTTGCAGGTCCTATGTGTGGAGGACATACCATCTGACCTCTGCAGGAGAGAAACTCACAGAGGACCGGAAAAAGCTCCGAGAGTAAGTTTAGGCCATGTCTTGAACTCTAGAGGAACATATGGACTGTTGCCCTCTAGTGCCCCATACTCTTCCCCTGGGTGAAACAGGATATCCCTGGCAGCCCTGAAATGCTCCCACAAGGAGTTTCCATGGGACTCTCACAGGTAGAGGAACAGAACTAGGGGCCCTGCTAATTCTTACAATGCCAGAGGGGAGGGAAATGAGAGCAAGCATGAGGTAAAGACTGCCTACTGGTGCTTTATGGCCTGGAGAGGTGAACACCCCACCTCTTGGCTTCCCTCAATACCCTGCTCATCCTCATCTGTCCTTTCTAGGTCCTTCACAAGCCTCAGGTGGGGGAATCCCAATCCTTCTGTGGGTCAGACATTACTTTTTAAAAATTTTTCCCAGTTACGGTATCCGGAATCGGGATGAGGTATCCTTCATCAAAAAGCTGAGGCAAAAGTGAACCTCATTCAAAGGCAACTTTATTTGTGGTGGTGGAGCTTTCCCCAGCAAGATGGATTCCCTCCAGTCATTGTCCGCATAAAAAAATGTCAAGAAGACTGTATTCACAGTGTGCCTAGTAGATGGAGCTGTCAGCATGAATCCTGGGTTGCCTCTGTTCTTGCTTTCCTATGAACTTGACTTGACCTCCTCCTGGATTTAAAAACTGGTTACAGGGCTGGTGGTGGCCTGGCCTTATGTACCCAAAAAACCTGTTTGCTTTGTATTTGGAAGTCAGGAAGCCACAGTACCCTCTGTAGGAGGGTGTGGATTTGCCCCATCACAGAGGGCAGGTTATGGCAGAGAACTGGTATGGGTGAGTCAAAGTCTAAGAGACCACACCTGAGTCCTGTGACCATACCACATACCCATTACCATGATCTCCACAGCAACAATTTGTAAATAAAAGCTAAGCAGCTGTTTCCTGTTTATGCTTGCGAGAAAACAGTCTATATCCCACAGCCTGCATTGGCAGTGAGCATGTGACATAGGTGTACCTGGGCCTCAGCTCCCTACAGCAATACCTTACCCAGCTTAGTGGAAAGGGAAGTAGCGTAGAGGAGGAAACAGGAGCTGCTGGGGATAGAAGTGGGGTACTTCCCACTACAAGCATGGGGAAACGTGGCAGTACCTTTATAGGTCCATGTCCTAGCACTGGCTTACCAGCCTCTCCAAGAAATGAGGGCAAGGTATGCCCACATAACTAGGCCTTCTCTCTAGAGGTAAGAGGGCTGCATTGTCATGAGGGTGGGGGTCAGAACCTACAAGGTGTCCCTCCACTGCCCCAGCTAGAAACAAGAAACAGGACAGCCTCGGACAATTTAGTGGCAGCTAAAACGCTCCCAGTCATTTTATTGGCCACATGCAGTGGTCCTCAAGGGACTAGTTAGAAGGTTATCATGGGAATTAGTGTAATAAATGCCCAGCAATATAAAGGGTTCAACAAAAATGAACAAGGCACAAGAGTCTGTGTTCAGAAAATGCAATTCCCCATATGGCTGAGGGAGTCCTACATGCCTGTGGGGCTGAAGGTGATCATAGCCACCAGTGCCCACAGCCAGCTCAGTGGAGCTGAGCATCCAGCTCATACTTCTCACAGAACTTGTCAGTGAAGGGGATGCATGTGAGGAACTCGCACCATTCACAGCGGACGGGATAGAAGTAGAAGAGAATCACCAGGCCAGCCAGCAGGCCCAGGAAGACTGCCTGAAAGATGATGATTTGGCAGCGTTTGCGGTATAGGTCAAACTTGCCGAAGCTGATGTAGGGCAGGAAGGCAAAGGAGAGGAAGAGGCCACTGATGAAGCCCGAGATGTGGGCAAAGTTGTCGATCCAGGGCAGCAGCCCGAAGGCGAAGAGGAAGAGCACCACAGCCAACAGCTTGAAGAAGGCACGCCAGGGCCGTGCCAGGATCTGCCAGCTCTGGAAGAGCTCCACGAAGAGGCAGGCCAGGATGCCAAACTGTGAACCGGCTGGGCCCACCTGGGGGCAGTGACAGTGGCTATGAGCCAGCCAGGCTAAGCAGCCTCTGAGCTTGGTTTCATCCACTCATCCCACCTCCCTGGGCCCAGAGCACACTGGGACTGAGATCAATAATGAAGATTCTCCCAGGATGGACACTTGTGCCCAATATAGACAAGGTTCATTCATACAGGACCACAAGTACACAAGGGAGGTCCCTACCCAGGAGGCAGCCTTACCTCTGCCCTGTATGGCAGGAAGATGGCACTAGCCAAGTTGCCAGTGACACCACTCAGCAGATAGATGATGGCTATGCGGTGCCAGCCTGCCAGCTTTTCCAGGTCACGCAGGACAGTCATCTGGAAGCAGACAGACACCAGGCAATGCAGGATCCTGTGGACAGAAAGGGGATTAGGTTGGGAGCCACTCAGCAGGATAATGGCTTTAACACCAGCAGCCAACCACTTGTAGGGTCCCTGAGACTCCCCTGCCCAGCCCAGTTTCACTTGCCCAGCGTGCAGGAAGAGGGACAGCCATAGACGGTAGAACTGGTCAGGCACCTCGGGGTTGAGGAAAGGCAGGAGACCACACACATCATCCATGCAATGCACCTGTGCAAAGTGGTCAGTCACTACCTGAAGTGATGGGGGACAAGGAAAGGGACACACCCTCAAAGCCTACCTGCGAGCAGAGCGTGGCTTCCTCGTGGAAGTACCCTCTCATGAAGTCACAGTACTCCCGAGAAGTGATTTCACACCTGGAAGGTCAGGCCAGGGTTTGGAGGGTGACACACTATATTGGGAGAGTGCTGGGATCCAAGGATAGAGGCATCTGCTCTTATTGCCCAGGCCAATATTTCTGACTCCCACACCCATCCATTTACCTTGTTGGCCCTTTCTCGCCCTGAAACCCTTTAGAATCTTGGGTTACTTCAAAATCTTGGTTTTGTTGGGATGGTTACTCAGGCCTGAACCCAGGGACACTTTACTACTGAGGTACACCTCTAGCTTTCTGTTGTTTTGGCTTTGGCAATACATTTGCCAGAGCCCTGCACATGTGAGACAAGTACTCTACCACTAAACTAATTCTCAGTACTTTGATTTTGAGACAAGTTAAGTTGTCCAAGCTGGTCTCAAGCTTCTGATATTCCTGCTTTGGTCTCCTATGTAGCTGCAGTTATAGGCGTGTGCTACCATGCAAGTGAAGATTTGCTAAGGAAAAAGTGTACAGTCTAGGACAATGATACTGTCCAGAAACACCTACATTTGCACACCTACCTGCCCTTGGTGCCAATGCAGCAAGGCCGGCCTGTTATGACACAGTCCATGTGAGGATGATTGGTGTGGTTCCCGGCACTGTTTTTGGTGCAGATCTAGGTCATAAATAGGAATGAGCTCAGTCACAGTCTCTACCAATTCTTGGCCCCACACCTGATTTGGGGGCTGAAGTAGTGGAGGACAGTATGACAGGGTCAGTGTGAATGAGCCTTCCTTAACTTCAGCAAACTATGATGCCATAAAGCTTCAGTTGGGCCATCTGTCAAGCTGAGAGAATATCATCTGGCCTTCCAGATGTCTCGCCACCTTATTTGTCTAGAGTCAGGCCTTATTGGGCATAGACCAAAAACACAGCACCTAAAAATGGGCAGGCCCACAATAGGAGTCTCTGGCATCACCAATGGGTAGAATATGACCTCTTACCGCCATATGAAAGTATGACCCCCAAGACAGTCCCTCGCTCGCTCCTCACCGGCCACTTGGTGATGTCTTCTGGCCATTCGTGGGGATCCTCAGAGGAAGGCTCATCACACACCCTGTGTGAGCCCCATACATGGTTAGAGTTTGCTCCAGCCCCTAGCGTTGGCACTCTCCCACCCAGTCCACACCCCTCAAGCAGATGTGGACAAAGGCAAGTAAGAGAACAGCTACATGACTGACCTGGGATCTTGGTGACAGACAGAGCCGAATTGCCTCTTGTTACCAGCAAAGTCTGGGGCACTGGGATGCCTGGGCCATTTCACCCACACTGCCAGCGTGGACTGCAGGGACAAAGGGTCAGCCCTGGTCAGAGGCCAACCCTTGCCCAGTTCAGTCTGAACTGTTTGGGGCTCAGAGTCAGGAGTCAAACCAAAGCCACAGAGTGCCTCCTTTAACTCTACCCCTGAGTTTACACTCCTAAAATGCACTCGCAGTCAGGAGAGATTCTGTTGAGTTCAGCAGCATAATTCCTATTAGTTTAAAAGCATCCTCTATGTCCTAAGTAAGGAAACATGAACTATACATATCTGATAAAAGAGCTCAAAAGGCAGTGTGATCAAAAAGAGTATTATCTAAAGGTACCAAGGACAGAGGGCAGGAGTGAGAAGTCATGACAGCCACAAACAAGGCCTAATGTGGCAGGGAAGTCTGATGCCAAAAGCCAGGGTACAAAAACAAAAGAAAGGCCAGGGTAGCCACATAGGTGCTATAAATAAGTAAAAGCAGGGCTGGGTGTGTTGGTGCATGCCTGTAATCCCAGCACTGGGAAGGCTGAGGCAGGTCTGGGGACACAGAGCGAAGGGCTGGAGCTGTGCACACACCGAGCACTCCTCCTCTGAGGTCTGCACGCAGCCTGACTGATCATTGCGAACGCAGCAGGCAGAGTGCTTCTCCCGCTCACGGGCTGCACTGATGAAGCTGTGCACCTGCGGATCCTGGCGCATGCAAGGCGAAAACTTGGCACCCAGGTGAATGAGAGCCTCCTGTGAAGAGGGAGAGAGCAGCTGGGGCCTCTGCCCCCACAACCTACCCTGCCAAGCCCCGCCCTCAGCCCCCGCCCTCACCGAGCTGGGGCCGATCCAGAAGTTCTCCTGCTGCACGTACTTGACATTCTCGTAAACGCCCCGGTTCCGCAACACCTGGGGGGTCATGCCAGGATTAGACCAGCCCGAGGACTCTTCCTTCCGGGGCATGACCTGAGGGGGTCCAGAGCCACTCATCTGGGCCTGGAGCGGGCGAGAGCTTACCGAGTCCACCGTCTCATGTTGCGAGAAGCCAACGGGTGCGATGCCATAGATGCACACGGCTAGAATGGTGACGAGCGAGTGCACGAAGGTGAGCCAGTAGGTGAAGAAGGGCCTGCAGGGCGGAGCGTTAGCGAGCGCATCCCCTGCCCCGCTGGAGCCCTCGCCCAGGAGCCTGTGTACCAGTCCTAGCCTCGTGCCCACCTGTGGTCATCCATGTCCTCAATCTGGCGCTTGACGTAGCTGTCGATGCGCTTGCGGTAGGTGCGGTTGGTGAGGCGCCCCACCATGCCCAGCCCATACGGCCGCTTCTCGCGGGCAAAGAGCTTCCGTACGGGCACAGCGATGCGCTGGCCCCTTCGTGGCCCCGCAGGGGTCACCACCTCCTGTCGAAGCCGCACCTTGGGCTGTGTGGCCGCTGTGCCGCCCTCCTTTTGCTTCCGCCAGCCCCGCTCCAGGGGCCTAGGGGGAGCCAGCGTGTTCACCACCGCCTCCCTCCCAATGGTCCACCCCCAGCAGAGCAGAATACTAGTGATCTCTGTCCTGTCCCCCTGTGGACGGGGGCAGACCTCTTCCTTACTAGTAAAAGAACAATGTGGCACCCTTCTGGGGACTCATGAGACTTTCTGTACCTCAGCCATATGGGCCAAGTCATGTTCCTTCTCCCTGCAGGAATGGTTCAGTCTCTGGGCTTTGACATTTCCCAGCAAGTGGTAGAGACCAAGAGCATGCCTAGCCCTGGGTTCCAAGGCCACCAGAAAATTTGCTCTGTGGCAAAGGCCAGAGCATCACTCACTAGGGACCAGCAGCTCCTAATAAGTTTCTCCCTGTGGCCCCCTCGCCTGCCTGTGGCACTCACAGCATCAAGTGGCTGCGCTCCAGCTCACTTCGGTCCAGGGCCCCACCCGTGAGATCAGGCTGCTCAGGGGCTTTCTCCCAGTCCTTCAGTGCTGCCTCTGATGGGGACTCAAACACCTCATCCGGGTATGTGGACAGCTCCTCATGTAGGACACCTTCCTGAGCAAACATGTGAGGTCAGGATAGATACAGAGATGGAGAAGGGGTAATGCCCCAAACTCTTCTTACCCGGGCAAAGAAGGATGTGTCCAGCTCATCAGGGAAGTCCACTGTGTCCTCCTCCAGGAAGCTGGCAGGAGTGAAGCTTCGGCGCTGTGCCCGGCGCAATGTGCCATCCCTAACAGAGCGGCCCTACTGGCAAGGAGGCAACCTTGAGACCTGGTAGCTGGCTTGGTCCCATACTCACCCATGGCCCCTTTACCCACCTTCACTAGTGCTGCAGCTGCCCGGAAGCTCATTTTGGCCACAGACTCACGCTTGCGTCTCCGAGGAAGCCGGTTGAAACCTGAGCGGGAGCTGGAGAAGGAACAGAGGGAGGCAGCACCAGGCGTGACAGGGGTATGTGGAGCACTCAGGCCATCAGCAGTGTCATCTGCCATGCGGAAAGCTCGGCCCCGGGCGAGAGGGTCTATGATCTGGCAGAGATGAGAAGATGGTAGTCAGGGCTGGGAAGGTACCATATAGGCTCCTAGCCCAGCCAGACCAATAGATGCTTCATTGGGAGACTTAGCTAGTGCTTCTCACTCTCTGTAAGCCCTCAACATGGAAATCACCCCACCACAGCACCTACAGGGATCCCTTGCCCTTAGGATTATCTCTTATCCAAAAGATGGCAATCCCAGAACTCTGCCTTCCCATCCACTATGGTTCCTCTTCCCAGATAATCTTAGGTGCCTTCCCAACTGCAACTCCTGAGGAGTCCTCTGCTCTGGTAGATGTTCCCAGTCCCAGCCCAGAGAACAATAAGAGCCCTGCGAGAGTCGGCAGCAATAGCATACCTTCTGCATGCCCAGCTGGCATGGCCCCACATATAGTGGAGGTGGTGTCTCAGTACTGGTCAAAGACACATTGTCCTGGCTGGGTAGGTCCAGTTCCCGGATGACCTGAGGCTTCAGTTTCCCATAGCGCTGGCTGCAGTGACGGATGCTTTTACGTTGCCACTTCTGGGTACTGTCACTGTCTTTGCTTACTCCGAACCAATCAGCTGTGCCCCTGACATGGGAAGGACTCAGTATGGGGTAGTCACATCTACCCTCTCAGGCAGGGGGTCTCAGAGGGCAACCCCCAGACAGCATGCTGTGACCCAGGCTTCCAGCACTTCAGAGGCTGAGAGCTGGATTGGTATAACCTAATTACAAGGACAAGTAGATTTCAGCTCTAGCCCCCTCAAACAGTAAGCCAATTCTACCTCAACCAGGCAGGCTACATTCGGGTTCCCACTCTACCCATGAGTCCAGAAGGAGAGCCTGGCTTCAGGCCATGGCTGCAACCCAGGATACCACAGAACTCAGCAGGTGCCACAGACCCAAGCAGGGTGCCTATATCCATAGAACATGCAGAGAAACACCTGTCCTGAGGGGACCCAAGGAAAGGCCAACCACTGGCAGTTGCAAAAAGCCACATGACATGCACGCACCAAAAAACACACTGATGACCTGCCTGAGGTACCTGAGCAGGGACCAAGAGAGAGACTGGCGCTGTGGGGAGGCCCTGAGGGCAGCCCGGGGACCTGGGAGGGGCAGAGTATGAACTCGCCCAAAGCGTACCTGTCGGCTGTGAGGGGCCAGAGAGTTAGGGTAGGGGAGACAGAGGAAAGTGGGATTCATGGGAGCAGAGATAGGGGTGAAGTGAGAGCAGTCAAGCTACAAAACAGGAGGCCAGGGCGGTATGGAGACCCAGACAGAGGAATGATCTGAGATAAGAAGGTCCCCTTCCCATTCCCAGCCCCAATGCCCAAAAGCGGATCTGTGTGCTGCCCTCCGTGACCCAAACTTCCAGTGCGGTACCTGCGGATGGTCTGTGTGATAGACGTCTGCCGCTGCAGCACAGGCCGCCGGGGCTCATGGTAAGGTGAAGGCACATGGGCTGTCTCAGCGGGCATGCTCACACTCCGCAGGAAAGCCTGGCGTCTTAAGGGCTGGACAGTAGGGTCAAGATGAGGTGCCTACATGGGGCACATACACACAACCCCTGCTGGCCAGGGCCTACCTGCAGGAAGGCAGGTTCCTCTGTTGCCTGGGGCACCACAGCTGGGATGTCTAGCTTTAGCCAGGGTGGCTTCTTGCGCTGCAGACTGCTTGTGCTGTCCCTGCGGGCCTCATTCATGGTTCCAGGTGGAGTTAGACAGGCCTAGGGTATGAGGCACCATTCAATAATGACAATGCTGGCCAATCTCTGAGGACTCACTGTGCCCTAACCAGTGAAGCAGTGAAAATCCAACAGTGGTGCTCACAGCGGTCACATCAGAGCACTGTCATGTGCCTCACACTGTGCTTGCCTGGCTCCTCCCCACAAGGAGGTCCTTGGGCAAGATGAATCTACCAGACACCATTGGAAGCACTTACCATGAGCAAGATGCTTGGAGTGACTGGCACACAATGGAAGAGCAGGTCAAAACCCTTGTCCTCCCAACCAGGAAGGCAGACTTGTAACCTCAGCACTCAGAAGGCTGAGACAGGACTGCTGAGAGTTCAAGGCCAGCCTGGGCCACATAGTGAATTTAAGGCCAACCTGAATTACATAGCAAAACTGGGGTGCGAGGATATCTCTGCCCTCCTGGAGCTTAGATTCTAAATAGCAGTTACCCTATAAATAAGTACAAGAGTACATTAAACCTGCATTAAAAGATGCTAAGTGTGGCCAGGCATAGTGGTGCATTCCTATAATCCCAGCACTCAGGAGGCTGAGGCAGGACTGCCTTGAGTTTGAGGACAGCCTGGGCTACAGAAAGAAACCCTTCATTCCACCAACTCTAGTGACATAGACTTCACTGTCCTACCCACCATGACTTCCACTCCACAGGCAAAGGCCCACTAAAAATACAACAGCCTGTAAAGGGTGCATGGCCAGTCCTTTGTACGCAGAAGTTGCCTCTTTCCACAGGATAGCAGCAACTTGGGACAGTAAACTTCATTGTGTAAAGGAAAACCATATGAAAGAGCAAACCAAGTGGCCACCAGGTGGCGTCACATGCCTAGAAAGGACAGAGCTGCTGGGTGCTGTGGCAGGTGGGCACCGCATACCTCACAGCATCCTGAGCATCTGAAATAACAAATCCACCAGGCTGGCATTGGAAAGGATCCAGAGTAGAGTGCCCAGGACTTAATCAGCACTGCTGTGCCATGAGTCTGAGGCAAGTCCTGGCCTCTTTAAGACTCTTTTTCTCCCCTTACAGATGATAGCCACTGCAGATCTGCATACTTTTTTCCAAGAGGACTACAGAATCTGAAAGGTGGACAGTCCAGAAAGTTCCTTGAGCACAATAGGAACACAGATGTGAGACTTCCTCAAGTAATACATGAAGGGCAGAAAATCCAAAAGTCCTCAACCACCTCAAAAAGTACAGATCCAACAAAGTCTGAGCATCAATGTGTAAAGACAGCTCCCTGCCCCTGCCTTGTGCCTTCAGGAATGGTCTCACTGGAACTGGAGGGTTAGCTCAGAGGCACAGTGCTTGCCTGGCAAGTGTGAGGTCCTGAGTTCGATTCCAATCCACAATCCCCCCTCTGGAAAAAAAAAATGGTTTCACTTAGAGGACTTTCCCTCTGGGCTGCTTGAAGGGGACAGAGACATCCCATCTACACTATATAAATGGGGAGACTGAAGCCTGGAGAACAGAGGCTTGCCTTACTCAAGGTCACATATTCAGAGAGGTATACCTAGGGTCAGGCCCCGGACACTGCACAGAGCTTCTATGAGCTGACCAGGGAACACCCAAAATAGTGCATATCGCTCCTATGGGCCTTGTACTGACTGGAAAAAAGGTCTATACTACTGATGACCACAGCTTCTAATGGTTTTATATCAATAAGTGGCAGTCCCAGAACAATGCTCACAGTAACTACTGGCCTACACTAGCCATTAACCGGGAACAGAAGCAACTGTGTGTGTGCTGGGTGGGGAGTCCCTTGGAGATGCCGGCTCTTGGGGTTCACTCTCATGTTCCAACCCCTTCTCCAAGCTCTGGGTCCCATGTAGCAGCTGGAAGGACAAAGCTTGGAGATGTTACCCACACCTGCTGTTCAGGAGTCTTTCTAAATGCAAAGGTCCCTTCACCCGCCCTCATCTGGCCTCATGTTGGCATCATGCGATGAGGGCAGCTGGTGTATCCACACTGCAGGATCCCTCTGCCCATTCTGAGCCCCAGTATCAGGGAAAGAATGACAGTAGCTAGCATGAATACATCCTACTGGGAAGCAAACAAGGCAAGGTTTCTCCAGGACCTGAACTAGTCCAGCCTACCTGACACATACCAAATGTCCAGCCCAGACATGGAGGGCACATGTCACCTAATCCTAGGTCACCATTCTAGTGAGCCATCTTCCTCATCTTCCCCCAGCTTTCTTTTCTTTTCTTTTCAAGAATTTTTTTTCTTGTTTCAGAACTTTTGTTTGTTTGTTTATTTATTTTTATGGCTGGCTCAGCCTGCCCTGAGGGCAGGGCTGGCGCAGCATGTGGTGCCAGGGATCAAACCCGGTCCCTGCAGCCACCTAAGCTTTCCTAAGCAGGCGCTTTAGACCACTGAGCCATCCTGCCGGGCCCCCAGCCTTCTTTTCATGGTTCATAAGGGTTGTAGTAAGGTCACCATTCTGGTAAGAGAATGGCTTAAGGGCTACCTCTGAGTCAGACACTAATAGCAGGATCTGAGATAGTATCAGGTGTATTGGGAAGGCAGGACAGGCTCAGGGTGGCAGCACTAAATCTGCAGAGCTGTGATTAGGTCCTTTCAGAAGGGTTTTTTTGTTTTGTTTTGTTTTTGTTTTTTGTTTTTTTGCTGGCCCAGGCTGCCTTAATGGTAGGGCGGGGGATGGAACTGCGAACTACTGTCCCCTGTGCCTGAGTGGAATTCCCACACAGGTGCTTTAACCACTGAGCTAACCGAGAAGCCCCCGAGAGCGCATCCTTTGAGCCAGGCAGGCTGAACTTGTAGGTAGGGACCTAAGTGGTCTGCTCCCCAAAGCTGTGTTGAGTCCCAGGAGGTCTAGGAGGCAAGGAGTGAGGCACAAGCCAAGATAGAGACACACTAGTATTTCAGGCAGGGAAAGCTGGCCTGCCTTCTGTTCATTCTGAGGGGCCACACCTGCCCTGCCACCCAACAGTCACACACACGCCTTTGCTAATTGATCTTGTCTCTAGGAAAGTTCCATGTTGCTAGTGAGGCTATGTATGGGGCCTAGGGAGGAATGCAGCTAAGAGTGGAGATGGGGGCAGGGCTAGG
The DNA here is from genome assembly GCA_004027025.1 of Myocastor coypus. Classification (NCBI taxonomy): domain Eukaryota; kingdom Metazoa; phylum Chordata; class Mammalia; order Rodentia; family Myocastoridae; genus Myocastor; species Myocastor coypus. The sequence continues at coordinate 20,192 of PVJA010030101.1, forward strand.
GATGAGGACAGTGAGTGATGACTTTTTTTTTTTTGAGGCAGGGTTTTCCTACTCAGGTGAAGCTAGCCTTGAGCTCACCAGGTTGGTCTCGAACTCTCAGCTATCCTCCCTTTCAACCTTCCAAGTGCTGGGATTGTAGGCATGTGCCACTGAGCTTATCAATAACCTTTGCCAAGTGAGTCACACACATTCATGATGTTCCATAGTGGCCCACCCACCCATTACCCCCAAAGCCTGTCCTAAGTTCTGGCTCCTTCTCAACCCAGGGCCCTGTGCATGCATACATTCTGCCCAACTCTGAGTGTGTTCCAGGGCCTCCAACCTCAGTGTTGGAAGAGGGGCCTCTTTCCTCTGCTGCCCTACCCCCACCAGACACTCCCTGGCCTGCATGCCCCACTCCATCCGGCAAAGCAAAGGCTACATGGGAAACTCATTCACACACATCTGATCCTTTGTCCTACCACTGCTGACCCAGAGGGCCCAAAAGAGACTGGCTCCATAACCACTACTGGATAAACACTGGGTCCTGCAAGCTCAAGCTAACAGGGGCCTATCCCAGGATCTGAGTGTGAAAGACTCCTGAATGAGATGACCCCTCAGGTGGGTCCTGAAGGACAAACTGACTGGTACGAGAAGCGGGGCTGGGGACAGAACAAGCTGAGAGGAGCAGGGCTGCTGTGCAAGCAAACACAGGCCAACCCAGCCAGCCTACAGCTGGCCCTAGAACAAAGCAGAGCCACTCCAGGCATAGAAGCCCCAACCCCTGCCTGATTATCCAGTCTCCTGGGGTATACATAGTTGGATACCAGAAAACTCACATGCTCTAGGTCTGGCAGGCAAGGAGAAGACACCCTTCCTGGCCTTGGTGCTGTGTCCTGCCATGTGCCCAGTTCCTCATCTGGGCCCCAAGTGAGTGGGATTCACAAAGCGTGGGGGAGGAGCAGGCCCAGGCCGGATGAAGTCCGGGCCAAGCAGCAGCAAACACTGCCGGCCCACAGTGCCTTAATGTGCAGCCTTGCCCAGGCACACAGTGGGCTCTTGTTCCCAAACAGGCCCTGGGGACTCTACCCTCTCCTGGCCCCTCAGTATGGGGGGAACTACAGCCCACGAGAGCCTGACTGCCCAAGGTCACAGCATGAGTCACTCAGCAGCACCAGGAGACACCCAAACTGGCTCATGGAACAAAGTGGGAAGCACTGAGGATCAATACTAACGGTCCATGCAAATGAGTCAAGTCAGGTCACAGAACAGTGGCCCTTATGGACACTGCAAGCAATGGAACAAGCCAGCAGGAGTAAGTCTTGGGTGGGGCTGAGGGTCAAGGAGGGCCAGGGGAGCCACAGAGTGGCTCTAGCTGCCTATGGAGTCCACAGGGAGCCACAGAGTCCACTCTAGCTGCCTATGAAGTGGAGACTTGTGTGGTGGGTGGGAGTGGCTATCTGCAGCTGTGTGGGTAGAGGCTAGAGGGGGACAGAAGAGAATTCTGCCAGTAGATTCCTGCTGTGGAATGAGTGGGCACTCTCCAGGGTGGCCAAAGCATGGGTGCAGGAAGAGCCAAAATGGGAAAGCCCAGGGGACTGCACACCACCTACAACCCTAAACAACCACCAGTTTTTTCATCTGAAAATCCTAGGTCTTAGCAGTATATGGGACACAGTAGGTGCTCAATAAGTGGCAGGTGAATCAACAAACAGAAAGGCTGGTGCAAGCTAGGTAGGTGTGCTGGTGCATGCCTGTAATAACAGCATTGGGAAGGCTGAGGCAGGAGGATTGTTGCAATTTCCAGATCAGCCTGGGCTATAAAGTGAGCTTAAGGCCAGCCTGAACTGCATAGTGAAACCTTGTCTCAAAAACGAGAAAAAAAAAAAAAAAAAAAAAAAAAAAAAAAAAAAAAAAAAAAAAAAAAAAAAAAAAAAAAAGCAAGAAAGCTAGTGCAGCCTGCAGGAGATGGAAGAGAACCAAAACTGTAGGTGGGAGCTAGAAATGTGAGAGGACAAGCCATGGGGAAACAAAAACATTGCACCTTTCCTGGAGGTTGAGTTTGGGAAGGTGCAGTGGGCAAGGTGACCATGGTCAGTGTGAAACTGCATCCTCAGGAGTGAGCAGCAACCACTGGCACACACAGGGCAACTGGAGGCACAACTGATGGCTAGCTCCAGAACCAGAACCAAGCCTAGTCCATGGTTTCCTCGGGGGAATTACTCACAAACTAGGTCAGCTAGAGAATAGGGCCCAGCCATATCTAGCTGCAGAAAGAGCCAGTTTCCCCTGTACTCACACTTGCTCTTTGGACTCTGCCTCCTCTTTGAACCCTAATCTGATTGCCAAGCCTTGAAGCATGCCTTCAGAGAGAGGAGTCCACCCCTACCCCATGCTGTCCTAAACCCAGACCCTATTTCCCTACTATGCTGTAGGCCAGCAGAGTGAAATGGAACTTTAAAAGTTATATTATTTTTTTTTTAGAGATAAGCAACTTCTCCATACTTCCTCCTATACACTTCCACCATTCAGCCTAAAAGAAGTGATAGGATAAGCAGTAGCCCCAGAAGGCCAGGGCCCAGGCTCCTTTCCAGAGAAAGAGGAATGAATCAAAGATGGCTGGAGGTGATGAGCAGGTGTGGACATCTGCAGTTATCTCTTGGTGCTCCCCTCACCCACCTGAAGATGGCTAGAATCATTAAAGCAAATATGAAGATGGCTCTCTATGTACTTCCTCTCTCTTCTGTTCCTTCCTAGAAAGAACCATGATTTGAAGCAAATGAGCCCCTCCATCACCTCAGACATACTAAGATATGTGGCCTTGTTGCCAGATGTGGTGGTGTACACCTGTAGTCCCAGTACTCAGAAGGAAGCTAGAGTGCTGAAAGTTGGAGCCCAGGCCTGGGCTACATAATGAGTCCAAGGCCAACCTGAACTACATAGTTTTGAGATCCTCTCTTAAAAATTAAATGTAAATACATTATATATATATATATATATATATATATATATATATGTGTGTGTGTGTGTGTGTGTGTGTGTGTGTGTGTGTGTGTGTGTGTGTATTTTAGCCCAGGCTCCTCTGGAAATCACAACAATCCCCCTGCCTCACCCTCCCCAGTGACAACATCAAGTGCAAAGGGAGTTTCCTGGCCACTGCTTCATGTACTGTACTGTAAATGGAATCATGTTGAGAACATGTGTTGGGCCCCTGGCAAACCATAAGATGCTCTCTGATTCTCCCAGTGAACCCTCCACAGAAAAGTTTCAGTGTGGAACACAGCAAACCTACAATCAAGGAACTGGAGAGATAGCTCCATAGCACAAGTGCCTGCCTGGCAAGTGCAAAGTCCCGCAAAATAAATAAATAAATAAACAAACAAACAAACAAACAAACAAATAAATAAATCTGGACACTTCTGGTTCCAGTCTAGGGTCCATCTGAGTCCTAAGAGCTGAAGTGCCAGCTGACAGAAGAAGTACCAACAAGTAAGTACGCTAGTCATCAGTCCTCCTCAGAAGTGCCTTGGACTGCACATACATGCACTCTCTTCAGCTTAGCAACTGCTCCCATGGCCCCAGAAGCAGGGATATGGTCCTTTGTGTCTATCTTTTTTTTTTTTTTTTTTTTTGGTGGGACCAGGGTTCAAACTCAGGACCTTGCACTTGCCAGGCAGGCACTTGTGCCATGGAGCTATCTCCCTGGCCCCTTTTGCAGAGAAGAAAACTGAGGCTCTGAGAGGCTGGTCACTGCCTAAGGTCACAGAACCTGGTGAAGGGGGTTCCCATGGGATGGGGCAGGGTCACATCTGCTGGTACTGCTGAAGACCTCAGTCTCAGGGCAGCCAAAGGCTGTCAGGCTTCCCTGGACCACCCCACACACCCCAGGGACATTTCAGGGAAGGGAGGACCATGTCACCCTTCAACCAAGCCAACCCAGAAAACAAGCTGAAAGAAGCCAAAGAATCAGATCCCGAGGCAGAAAGTCTCCTGTCACAGGTTCTGAGGTGAGTGAACTGGAGCCAAGGGGAAGTTTCCTACATCCAGGGAAGGGAAGGAGCTGAGCAAGTGACACAGGGAAAGACACTAGGAGAAAGCCCCACTAGTCCCTGAAGGCTAAGAGACCCTTGAATCCAGCTCCTCACGTGGTGGGCAGCTTTCTAAGTCCAGCCAGAGTCTAGGAAAGGGGCCTGAGGACTAGCGTCTTCACACCAAATCACCAGACTCGCTTACCCCTGCCCCTGCCCTAGTCCCAGGGAAAGGACCCAGTATTACATTGGCAGCAGGGGCCTCGGCCTCAAGAACCCCTTGAAACAGTCAGCTGCTGAGTTCCCAGCCTCCTCCCAACCTTTGGGTGGGGACAAGGGGGCTGGGGCTGACTCCTTGGGGGTGGGGAGAACCCAGCCTGGGACTGCCCAGGCTGCTAGCTGGGCTAAACCTGAAAAGCCAGTTTCATCCTAGAATCCTCTCCAGGCTCCAACAGGAAGTGGAGGGGGGGACGCGCACTCGCTTTCCATGCACAGGACCATCTGGGTTTCAGGGCAGGCCTCGGACGGAGGAACTCCAGTCCATTCCTTCCCTACCCCGCAAGACAGACAGCAGGCCTCCCACGAGCCCTGAGCACCTGGGGTCCGCTGTCACCCCTTCCAAACGCCCCCGCAGGGGGCGCTGCTTGAAGGCAACAGGCTGTGGCCTCAGGCTCAGCCCCAACCAGCCCTGCAGGCCCCCGCGCAGGGTGCGGTCTCTGTCTTTGTAAGTAGCTCTCAATCTACCCCGACTTCCCAGTGTTGGACGGCTCGGGCAGCGGGGAGATTAGGGTCGGGCTCCCAGCTGCTACTGTTACACCCATCACCGCAAGGACGCATGCAGGGACCCGGCCGTCCCGCCCTCCCTCGGCGCTGAATTTGCGGACACCTCCTGTCGGCAGCAGGGAAGGAAGGAGCAGGGAGGCCGCGCGGAGGGTTGGGCCGCCCGACTCGGAGCCCTCGGGCTCCGGACCCTCCCGAGCTAGGCTGTCCGCGGTCAAGCGGCCCGGACGTACTAATCTGGCCACGGGCTATTTTTGCAGCGCGCGGAGTCAGGAATCCGGGCTGGGCCGCCACGGCGGGCGCCCGGGAAACTCCGCGAAGGGAAGTCCGGCGCCTGGAGCTGGTTTGCGCCCGGATCCGGATCTGAATCCGGACCCGGCCAAGCTCGGCAGATACAGTCCCAGAACTGCGCGCCTGGGACCCCCGCACCCGCCCGTCACTCACCGCCACCGCTGAGCTGGGGGTCCTGGGCGTGCACCGGGGCCGCTACCGCAGGCCGGGAGGGCGTCCGCACCAAGTCGCCGCCCGCCCGCCCGGGAATGCCAAGGGGCGAGGGGCGTGCGCCGGGGGCGGTCCCGGCGGGAGGGGCGGCCGCCTGACTCAGGGTTCAGGAATGCGCGCCGCCTGCTGCAGCACCTCCTCCGGGAAGGCCGCTGGCCTTGCTCTGCCCCGGGACTGCTTGCAGAGACACCTGTGGCCGGTTTCGGAAGGATCTGGGAAAACCTGGTGGTCAGCATCTGTCCTGGCTCCTCAGCTGCTCCTCGGCTCCTGAACGAGTCCCGACTTTGGCGCAACTTGTGCCTGAGGTGAGAAAGTGAGGGATCCTCCAGCCTCCTGAAAACCAGCTCGCAATCAGGAACAGTAATTACAAGCCTGTAATTCCAACACTCTGGGCCGGGCGTGGTGGCGCACGCCTGTAATCCCAGCACTTGGGAGGCTGCGGCAGGAGGATCGGTGTGAGTTCAAGATCAGCCTGGGCTACAAAAGTGAGTTCAAGGCCAGCCTGAACTGCATAGTGAGACCCTGTCTCAAAAAAG
>PVJA010030102.1:0-26011 GCA_004027025.1 Myocastor coypus
GGGTATAGTTTGGGGTGAAAGCTTTCAGTTTAATCTCCATTAAAGAAAAGTCCCACAATAAGTATCTGTAAAGAAAATATAACAGTGCAATTTCTCAAAATCTACTTTACTGGTGAACTTGAATCATTAAGGAAATGCTTCTTTGCACTTTGATTATAATAGCATGATTTTTTACCAGACTATACACAATTACCTATAAATGTTGTAACTCAGAGATATACGAAGTACTAGTCATCAAAAATTAAAAATGAGATTAGAAATATTTATCAAATTGTTTAATATCAAATATGATAGAAACAAATTATATCTGATAGATTTTTCAAAATCTGAAATATAAATATGATGTTCAAAGTACCAGTAAAAAAATCTAAGGTAGAAAGGAAATTTGATACCAAACCTGCAATTTATTAAATAGAAAATTAAGTTTAAAGGAGTTACATGATTTTAAGCCGGAGCTTTTTATTCAAACCTTCTGTTTCGATTACTTTTTACAAATGTAAATCTGCTGATGGAGTGCATATTTCCAATAAATACAACAGCATGAGATTCCATACTTGCAGGACACCTGCTAACATCTTTTATTCATGTACGTGTCCCCAGTGCAAAGCAATTATATTATTTCAAATATTTTAAAAATATTTTCTATTACTGCCTAACATAACTGCAGGTTACCTTACAAATCACTATTTTCCTTTTGCACTCTTTCTGTCTAAATCTATGAGAAAAAGACTTGTTTGTCATGTTTGTATAAAAGTCAATAATAGCTTGCAAGTAATCCCAGTCTGATTTACTTGCATTTGATTGCCAATGCGAGAACACAGCTTCCTATCAAATGGAAAAAAGAGGTATATGGATATAGATTTTGTTTCTTATCTCCAATCCAGCTTGTTGGCACTGGTTCCTAAAGTTATACATTTGGAGAGGAAAGTAAGTGTTAAGAGCTGGTTATTATAGCTCTGTAAATGCTATAGCAATTACTGATTTCCCATGGAGGGCGATTATCACAAAGACAATTCTAGTTTCTCAGCTTCTTGTCTTCAGGTGAAGCACAGAGGTACAAAGAGAGCAGGATGTCTGAGAGACTGAGAGGAATCAAGGAATCAGCAATGTACAACTAGTCTTTAGCTTTTGAAAGACAGTTATTTAGGTACAATCTGCAATTGAAGCGGACAAAACTGAAAAATAATGAATTTTTTTATACTGGTTCTAGATCAATATAATATGACTAGGCTTTGTCATCTGTTTCTTCTGTACGTATCTGAAAAGAAAAACAATCAGTTTTGAGGATTACAGAGGAAACAGTAAGACCCTGAAATAATGATCCTAAAATTAATAAAATTTTAAAATCAACTGAAACTATCCATTGACATGAATCAAGTGAAAGAATATAGTGAAGCTATTTAATGTACCTAACTTTAAAATTTACATGATACAGAGTATTAATTATAGCTAGTAACTGTCAATATGTTGTTATTTACTTCTTTCTCATATAACTTTTCTCAGTGACGCTGACTACTTAACAAAAATGTATGTTCAGTTCCAACTTGACTGACATTCAACCCAAAGTGTACAATGCATACAAAGCGTTGTCATGAGGACATAGGACTTCATACTATTATTGTTTTAGGACTAAAAAATGAGTGACTCAAGACAAAAACCTCAACATCCTTAAACTTCATTTCTATTCATTCACTAATAAATACCATCTGTTGTGTACTTTAGGGATATAATACCCATCAAAAACTCCATCATATTATGAGAACCAGCACCAAGTTGATCTGAAATGCATATTTGAACAGATGTGTTTAAATTACATCTCCGTCTATCCACATGCATAAATTCAGTGCAAGCGTGTGTTGATTTAAAATGCATAAAAAAAGGGATTTGGAGATGCATCAAAAGTGAACAGCATCTCAACGGATCAAGGCTCACATTACGAAAGGTCATTACTAAAAATAAAGTTTGCATTTATTAAGGGTTGCACTAGGGGGCTGTTCATGGGAACTGACTTAATGTTTGCTGCACAAAATCAGCCACTGAAGCTATACTAATTTGTTATAGCTCTTCCATGTAAAACATTAAAATTGTCATGTGTGAACAGAAAAAATTGGGATACCAGAAATCAAAATAGAGAAAATTATATAGTGTGCCTACTGACTGACATTAGTTTTTGTGGAGTAGTCCTCTGTTTCAACCACATTTTATTTAATCTTTTTTAAAAATGTGCCTGAAATTTCTATAGGGACAATCCTGTTTTGAACTTATTAAGTACACCAATGTTTAGCAAAAGATAAACATGTAAAAATATGGGCACAACAGCATCAGACCTACAAATGTTCTCTTTATTCTATAAGGTGCTAATTCTTCCACTGGTTTCTCACTATCAGTACAACAGTGAACTACTGAGTTGTGATGATCTTTCCATTCTCTGTTAGGTTAACAATGTAAAATAAGAAAACCCGATTGCTAAGCAAAAGTCAATTACCTTCAACATATTAATGCTCTACCACTGTAAATGTATAGTGCAAATAAAATTAAATATTCAGCTTCTGAAAACTCAGCTATGAACTGAGAAACTGAATGTGAGAATACATACACAGGTAATGATTCCTGAAAGCTTTTCTGTAAGCACAGATAAAATAAGATTCAAATTAAAACTGAGGAAAAGCTATACGTTTTCACTACACAGTCTCTCAAATGAAACTGTGGTACTATAAAATGGTTTTAGGAAAAAAAAAAAAAAAAAAAGAGATGGTTCTGTCAAAAGAAAGGTTGGATTTCTTCACAATGGATATTTTAGAAACACAAGAGGGAAATCAACTTTTGCACATACCTAGTCCCTTTTAAGGTATAGGCTTATGGTTCATCTTTTTTTTTTTTAATGGTTTATCTTACTGAGAGATTCAGAAAATTTTCCAAAGCTTGAATTAACCAAAGAATAGGAATGAAAGTACAGTAATATCATGAGAAAAAAATCTGTTGAAATTATAATTATCTTCTAGGTTTATCTACTATGCTATTCCACTACTCTGTCCCCTCCTGCCCTAGTCTTAGGCAGGCACCCCACTGCTCTGTCCTGCTGAGATCACAGATGCATCACAGGGATTCCAGTCCAGCTTTCCTGTCCTTAAGCCCTATGTTCTCCAGCCTGTAGGTGTCCAATCTCAGACATTTTCCTTACCATTCCTCTAAGTCTCCATGGCAAGGCTAACTTCTCTACTGAGACTTCCAGAGAGCTTTCTTCCAAGGGACCTTCCTTGAGCTTAGACTGCATTTGGTGCCTTTCCCAAACTGTTAAATTTTCTGTATTTTCTTCTAATATGTATGTATGTATGTATGTATGTATGTATGTAGTACAGGGTCAACAGGGTCTCACTATACAGATCAGACCTGTAGTGATCCTTTCTGTTTTTCAGCCTCCCAAGTGCTGGGATTACAAGCATATATCACCATGCCCAGTCTCAATCACCTCTCAGCTTGCCCCCGGGGGTGGGCCTGCCATGACAGACCGGAGATCAAACCACCAGCCCCTGACTTTGCCTAAGCAGGTACTTTAATCCGGTGAGCTATCTGGCTAGTCTATCCCTTCTATTATTATACTTGTTTGTTATTTGTATATATTTTTTTTCCAGTAGTGTTAATTTTTTTGAGGACAGAGACCTGTCTTACATACTACAACTTTTCCAGAATCACAGTTTGGTGCCTGGTACAAAACAGGTACTTGGTGCATAATGAGTAAATCAAGAAATAGCATGTTAGTTATCTTTTTAAAAAAGAAAAAACATATTTCATAAATAATATTTGAGACCTGATTTTCAACATTTCATCTAGAATAGGTAAAGTTAAATGTTTACGTAGTACATTAGAAAATATTTTAAACTAACTGTAAATTACATAATAATTTTTCAAAACAAGTCAAAAACAGGCAAATCATTAGAGAATGAATCCTTTTGAATGAGACTCTTATTTAGAAATGAACAGTCCAATATAGCAGGTGTTCATTATGTATGGCTATTTAAATTAAAACAAGTTAAAGTGAAATAAAATTAAAGACTCAGTCAGTTCTCAGGTGTCCAGTAGCTAACTAACAACATGCAGCTAGTTGCTGCCATGACCTACAGCACAAACACCTATTCCTGCCACTATACAGCATTCTGTTGGATAGCTCTCCTCTGATGAGCTCAGATTCTGTGACAGAATTTAAGAAAAAACACACTCATGACCTCATCTTTAAGTTCTCTCCTTATTTTATAAAATGGTCATAACCAGTGAAACTGTCACTGTGATGATTACAGAAAATATGTTTATAAATGGTTATCTCAGTGTCTTTTACGTAACAGGCGACCAAACAATCCACCTCCTTCCCATCCTTCTGTGATACAAGGTACTTCACTCAGAGTACATCAACCGCAGCTTCCCCTCCTGTACTGCTACTCTATTTTATCATAGCTAAAAGCAGTAGTTTGCAAAGGCAAAGGGATTGAATGCTAATCAAAACCTTTGGGTTCTTGGCCTATCACTTCCTAATTTTTTCACCAAAACAAGTGCAAATTTAACTGTTATATACCAGATTTTCCCTTTTGATATCTTCCCTCATAAAGATCTACTGAACAAAACCAAGCAAATAAAGTCTGAAAACCAATGTCATAGAAAATCTGTGTCTAGTCTTCATGAACAGCAAGCATAAATCCTACCAGAATCTGGCTCCTCTGGTTTTCTCTACCTCCAAACACTTTTCAATGTTCTACACACAGCTAAGGACATCAGGACTAACAATAACAGCCAAGTAATTAAAAAACAAAACACACGATTTTGAGTGGTTTCCCTTGGCTTTGGTGAATTGTCAGATGGCACCATTGTTATCTGTGGAATTAATGCCATTAGCCTGTACAAATAGTATGTACGGAACCACTGCAGACAAGATTTTCAAATACATTGAAGAAACACTAATTTATTACAACCTGAAGTGGAACTTGCAGTGTGTTATGAATGCCATGTGATACACAATAACATCCAGGTGGAATATGTCCAAGCTTGAGAAATACCATGATGGCATCATTCATCACCATGTATTCTAGATGATGCACTGAATGCTGAATTTCTGTGAATTTTCATTAGAAGTAAGGTAACTATCTGAACTTCTTTTGCCACATGATGTATGACAGCTTAGCAGTGCTAACCTTTCATCTGACTTTTTTTTTTTTTTTTTTTAATTTCATGGTCAACACTGAATTTTTTCTCAAAGGAGCAACTGCCTAAAACTTCTATTATCAAACACTTGTAAATTAGCTTTTGTTACTGGCTAACCAATGTTTTTAAAACGAATTCAATACAGAATTACATAGGGAAATTCTGCTTTTGCAAAACATGTTCTATTTTTTTTTAATGTTAAAGTCATTTTAACAACTAATGTCTGAATTACAAATGTTAAGCTTTATTATACATTTTTCACAACATTTCACTTGAACCAATAAACATACTCTCCATTATCACAAAAAATTTAAAGTGATATATTTGTGAGCTCAAACTATGATTCCAACAGCAGTCTTTCGACCTTAATGCAAGCACAAAAACAAATAAAAGCCCACATTTATCTTTTCTTTCTTTCTTTCTTTCTCTTCTCCTTCCTTCCTTCCTTCCTTCCTTCCTTCCTTCCTTCCTTCCTTCCTTCCTTCCTTCCTTCCTTCCTTCCTTCTTTCCTTCTTTCTTTTTGCAGTGCCAGGGATTGAACTCAGGACCCAGGCAAGCACTTATTCCACTGAGCTATCTCCCTGGCCCAAAAGTCCACATTTAAAAATCCATTTAACTGTTCCACTGAGAAAAGCTTACATCTAACTTTCAGTTGGGAGTGATCTGACAAAATACAACTATATGGGGGAAACAATCTAGTAGAATTTTATGGATACCCTCCATGTGATATATTGGCACTACTATTTAGCAGTACATATCTGTGGAAAGACAATAAACAAGCCTCCTGACAAACAAATAAATATTAACACTTGATTTCGATGATAGGGAATACTACTCTTGAACCCCAATATGTCAATGTTATGCTAAACTATGCAGCTCCTTTTTTCTTACTAATGGACCTATACTTTAGAAGTTGTACAACATTAGTATATTTTGGATTTCATTAATACAACTTTGTAGAAATGTGTTTTCCTTCTTGCGTACATATGTTTATCTATAAAAATATATGTAAGTCTAGCCCCTTATCCAAAAGCTATTTAAGACCATTATAGATAGGATCTTTAATAGCTTAGATACAATCTTGAATAGCTTATAATATAGATAAAAGTACAAATTTTCTCATATATAAATTATGCTAAAAACAATCTATGACTATTAAATAACTTTTTAAACACTACAGGAACACACTGTGTATAAATTCACAGCAGAGTACACAGTTTAGGTGTGCCTTGTGTCAGAGACTGTCCACACTGCATTGTAAATAATTTTAAAGTTATTCTACAATCTTAATAGGTATTAAACAGTCCCAATTACTAATCGTAGGACTCAGAATCTTGCTTTTGGTTCTTGAGGCAATATTTAATTATATGTTTTCATGAATACCTTAGAGCATAGTAGATAGAGATATCAAAATAAAATCCATACTGAATTTCAAGCACAAATACCAACATACACAAATATTAACAGAATATGTCAACATAAATAGTCCTTAATGTGCCATTTCAATTTTGTTCTCTTTCATTAAAATAAGCTCCAGTAAGACGTTATATCTTTATATGTAATGTGTAACAACCCATTATACTGTAAACTTTATAGATTAAAAGATTTAAAAAGTAATTGAGTTCACAATTCACAAGCAAGGTTCTTAAGATGAATTTCTGTACCCTTGTGGCCTCATTATTTTTAGAAAGGAAAATGTCACATATGAATTGTTCATATTTGATTTCTTTGTTTTCATCAAGTTGAACCAAGATTGGTTATTTTAAAGACTAACAGCAACAAGAATCATTTGCTGAGATTAGGCATCCATTTCTTGCTTGGACGAGCAAACAGCTGTACTAGACTAACTGGATGTTCACATGAACAAGCCTTTTATGTGTTGAACTTGTAGGCAGTTTGTGACTGATTAAAAAAAAAGATGTTTTCCTTAGTGATTTGGCTAGCTTTATCAGGTACAGGCCACTGTTGGTGTCAGGATATACATGTGTTTTAAAAAGCTGTACTCGCGCAGGGGCCAGGGTTCGGTTCCTGGCCCCTCGTGCCATGCCAGCCCCGCTCTAGAGCGCGCTGAGCCGGCGATACTGGGCGTGGTGGTGCGCGTATGTAATCCCAGCCCTTGGGAGGTACAAACAGGAGGATCACTATGACTCAGTAGTGAGACCCTAAAAAAAAAAAAAAAAAAAGCTGTACTCACTGCTATAAAATAAACTTGTATGACTCTCATCCATGACCTGCTTTTCTTGGCTACTTGAGATTAAACAGGTATAATTCCAAACATATATTCCTTAAAGTAAAAAATGTTTAAATGATTAAACAATGATGACTCCAAGGTAAAGCTGTAACTCATAGATGTTATGAGCCCAGGGATTGGGGAGATAGCTCCGTGGCATAAGTGCCTACCTGGCAAGTGCAAGGTCATGAATTCGAACCCTGGTCCTGCAAAAACAAACAAACAAACAAACAAACATTGTGAAGCCAACGAGTGGTCACAGAGATTGCACTAGGTCCTTAACTAGGAAAATGCAAACTACCTGGCAATATCAGAATTTCTCTTCATCTGCCTCCCTCAATAGAATTTGGATCTTACAGATTCTGAAAAGCACATGGCTGCCAATGCCTATGTGCTGGCTTTTACTAGGACTATGCTCTGGTCCTCCTCCTTCTAGAACCTGTGCTGGCTTTGTTCTTCTCTTTGCTTCTTTCTCTAAGCTGTCTCATTCTTCCCTATAATGCAGACTACCTTCCCTTGCACTTTAGCACATCTCTTAGTATTCAACTACTCTTGCAATTCTACTTTCCATTCCCAGTGCTTTGTCCTTGCAAATAAGGAACAAGTCAGCCCCATGTATCTCACTCAGTTCTCTATTTCCTTTCTCTAACTAGTTTCAAGTACTTTCTTTTCTAGACTTCTAAAAGCTGACTGTGGCTTCGGCTTTTGTTGCCTCACTATGAACATTATGGTAAACCCTGTGTCTTGGCCTCTGCCCTGAACTACTGATGCCATTCTGATCACATTATTGGCAAACCCACAACATTATTCTATGCCCTAATTCTAACTGACCCAGGTACTCCACTTGATACTATCTATTGAATATAACCCTTAACTGTTCACTTGACAAATCTATGTGATGTACCTCTGAAAGGCTGAATCAGGAGCTGTGCTGACTGGCTGTATAAAGCTCATAGTCTATGAGTTTACTGAGTGCTAGGGCAAATACGGCACAGAATCTGACGCAGCTAGACAGGCGGCGTGGGTAATCCAAGAAAATGACTGTATGATCGCACTACCTTTCCCAATACTTTTCTTTAGATTATGTTTCATACTGATGTAGAGCCATTCCATGTGTTTATGTCTGTACATTCTCCTAAGCAGTACTTTTGAAGTCTATGCTCCCTGTCCAACCATCTCTTTTTCCCTTCTAAAGTCTGGGACATTAGTTTTTCCAATGATAATGATGGCTTCTGCTTACCCATATTGGAAATATTGAGTCATCTTTAATTTATCTGTTCCATTATTTACAGGTAGTCAAGCATTAGTTGAAAAAGAAATATTCTGGCAGGTCTGCTATGTTTTCCCTTTCTGCTGCCAGTCCTGATCTCATCAGGGGACACTGTCACATTGCTCTCATCACCTCGTCCTGCTGGGAAAACACTGTAACAGCTTATCTATTTACTATCACATGTGCAAAGACACAGGGAAAACTTCTAAGTCCCTGAAAATCTGAGCTCATTGTAGTTACCTAGCCTGACTATTTACCACTTTCCAAACGTACTTTCTTCTAAAACCCAGCCAGTTTCCCAAGTGACAAGTGCATGCTTGGTTGGTACGCCAGGCTGGTACTGGCGATTTCTTCATCTTCGCCAAACATAAGAAGTAGTTACCCTAGGGAGATGCTCTCCTATATAAACCACGTCTAAACATTTATTATGTGGGAATGTTCAGCATTTTTTGGTCTATTTCCATCTTTTTGATTTCTTATAATTTTTTTTTTCAATTTTGCACACATGCATTAACTTGAATCTGTTTCATTTGGATTAAAAACAGAATGGCTAAATCTTATTAAGCAAAAGTGGACTGTTTCACCCTTCTGAGTATTTCTGGGATGGTGAGAAGAAGGGGCTGAGAAGCAGGTGTCCTACAGGAGCCTTTGGGACCTGGATAATGGTTCTACAAAGCACATCTTTTTCTCTGTTAAGGGAAAAATAGGGTGCTGTTATTAAATATATCTGGAGAACAGGAAAAAACTAGGATGATCCTCAAGAAATAAAAAAGGACAGCCTAGGACATGGGAGAAAAAAAAGGGGCAGGACATTACATTTCCCAGAAATTTGGGGCCATCAAACATAGACTTAACAATCCTGAGGGTGTAATTAAGGGATCTTGCAGATGTAAGTAAAGTCCCAAGTCTGTGGACATGAAGGAGATTATCCCAATGGGCTTGACCTAACCAGGTGAGTAGGGAAATCAGAGTTGCCCCTCCTTAGGCACAGAGAAGGCAGCCACCTGCAAGTCAGAAAAGCCATCAGTAGGAAAAGAATCTGGTACAGTTCTTGGGAAACGGACTTTTTGTTATCTCAATCTTTGGTATTTAGTTATGACAACCTGAACAGATTGATAAATACATTAGCTGAATTCCATGAAGATCAAATGAAATACCCTCTATACAGTTTTAAAATACTGGCTGGGACAAAGTAAATCTTAAATGCTAAGTAGCATTATTGCTGGAATTGTGGGAGGTGTGTTAGAAAAAAATTATTATATAGGAAGTTCTTTCAACAGTTCAGAAAAGGTAGTTTATTGACAGATCCCAGGGTTTCCACTGGTCACACTGACACAATTCTACCCAAGTGACCCTAGGACCCCAGCTTCCTTCATGTTCACTAATACCTGGGTCCTCTGCTGCATTCCTGGATTCTCTGATGTCACTCAAGTCCCTGTGATTGGCCCACCATTATTTCTTCTTCTCTGATTGTACTTAGGATTCTGGGCCTAGTAAGTTCCACCCTATGCTCTGGGGTCAAAGCCTTGGACTGATTTATCAGGTTCTCTCCAGATTGATTGTGTCTTCTGGAACAGACCAGAGACTCCAGATCTGTCACTAATATCCCTCTTAGCCCCTGGTCCTGTGGGATCTAGTTTGGAGTGCTAAAATGGAGAATAACAGCCTATAAGGAAGAAAGGTGGAGATACTGGCTCATATGTCCCTCCTGAGGCAGTCCAGACATGCTGTTGATAGGTTTGGTAGTTGGAGAATTACTTTTAGAAGTGGATGAAAAGGACTTTGTAAGGCTAATGTGAATATACAGGAATGGACTAAAAAGGAGACAGAATGATGAACAACAAAGAGGTCTCAGTGGAGATTAAATGACTCCTTTCTTAAGATTTCATCCAGACGGGAAAGTAGTTATGAGTGTTATGAGTAGAGTACAGGGGGCTTCATATGTAAGGAACAGCAAGGCTGAAGTCAAAGGTATCACTAAACGGAGAGAATTATAGGGTCTGAGCCAGGGAGAAGTCAAGAGAATTAGGAAAGGTCAAGTGATGGGAACTCATAGCAAGAGGAACAGGAAAGAGGCTGAAGCTCACTAAGTTCCTGAGACCCTCTGGCAGTCAACTGCTATCTTCAGTGGACAAAATATAACACAAAGGCATGTCCAATACATAAAGATAACCAAATCATCTCAACTGCCTGGAAAGGAAACACTTTCCTCTGATAACATCTTACTGAGGACTGCACATGTATCTGTGATCACTCTCCATTCTCCTTCAAATGAATTCCTGGAAAATGCACTGCAAAGTCTGCCTTTTCTCATAAGAATAGTAACAACACTGATTTTTGCCCTCGTGATTATGACTCAGCATTAGGTCAATTAAGATAAGACCAAAACACATCATAAAGCAAAGATGCAATAATAAACTCACATAACCATTTAAAATAGTGAAGTGTGCTTCAAGAAATTAGAACAATGGAGGTTTAGAACAAAGGTCAACTTCAGAGTTTATTTAATGTCATCTTGTCATTCAAAAAAAGGGACTAAAATTGAAACTAAAGAGATTAGTCTTTCAAACTGTGCAACAACAAAAGCTATTTTTTGCCTCCTAATAAAATTTTTTAAAAAATTTGTTTGTTTGTTTGTTTGTTTGTTTGTTTATTTATTGTCTTTTTGAGACAGTTTCTCACTATGCAGTTCAGGCTGGCCTTGAGCTCACTTTTGTAGCCCAGGCTGGACTCCAATTCCCATTGTTCCTCCTGCCTCAGCCTCCCAAGTGCTTTTCACAGTATATTTTAAATGAATCCAAGTGAGCAGCATTGCAGTGTATTTTCAACATATAAGGATACAGTGTCTGCTTAGGCAAGCACAGGGACCAGAGTTTGATCCCTGGCACCATATGCTCTGCTGGCCCCACTCTCTGGGTACACTGAGTCCACCACTAAGTCCGGATGTGGTGGTGCATGCCTATAATCCCAGCGCTGGGGAGGTTCACTATGAGTCTGAGTTGTGTAGTAAGACCCTGTCCCAAATAACATTTCAAAACGGTGGTGGGGGGATAGCTCAGTGGATTAGGCACCTGCTTTGGCAAGCTCAGGGACCAGGGTTTGATCCCCAGTCCCTCATGTGGCATTGGCCCCACCTATAAGGGCATGCTGGCCCCTGACAGGAGTCTGGATGTGGTGGTACAGCCTGTAATCCCAGCACTGGGGAAGCTGAAAACAGAAGGATCACCACGAGTCCAACGTGCATAGTGAGACCTTGTACCAAATACATAAATGAAAAAAAAAAAGGATATACTGTGTGTATGTTGTGCCTGTGTGTGTATATATATATTTATATATATATATATATATATATATATGTGTGTGTGTGTGTGTGTGTGTACATATTTTTATGGTTTACTTATAGAGTATACAAAATAAAAACACAAATGTACACTTTCATAGATTTGTATGAACTAACCAAAAACTTTATCAGCAACAATGATATATATATATATATATATATATATATGTGTGTGTGTGTGTGTGTGTGTGTGTGTGTATGCATAAATACTATACATATTCATATCACGTTCATTTGTTTCTGTGATTTCTACCATGGAAAAAGGAAAAACAGAACTCACAGCTATGTTCTTTACATGAAGTGTTATACCATAAGGACTAAGCAAAGAAAGGAAGTCACTCAGCAGTGAAGTCACTCAGCAATGAAGTCACTCAGCAGTGAAGTCACTCAGTAGTGCTACGTGGCCTCTCTAAACAGTAACTACCTGGGGAAAGCTGGATCAAAGAAATGCACATTCAAATCAGTGATCAGAGAAAGGAATGCACCTTAACGGGCATTCAACTGGAAATTCAAAGAATGATATATATGTAGTTGAAATTTATTACTCATTGTATTTTTTCTATAATGTTGCTTATGTCTGTAACCATAAATCAATAAAAAGCAACCAGGTAAGTGAGTAAATCACCAGGAAGTTAGAAATGAAACCTTTCTCTTGACAAATTTTTTTGTAGCTAGCTACAAGCTCAGAGATTTATAACATTACTCTATTATTTGCTTCAAAAGTATGACTGGAACAGTAAAATACCCTAGGAATACATTAAAAACTTGTTTCTGGAACCTAGACAGAATAATAGTTTGGATTCTTTTTTAACCTTCACCTCACTGTTCATTACTTTCCTATCCACCAATAAACCAAATGGGAAAAGAAATCAGAAGGGATGATCTGAAAGCTCTATAAAAAGAAAAATAGGAGTCGCTGTCCAGACTTGTTGATATGAAAGAAAACATTTGGAAACTGTTTCCAGTTAATTCTGTCTTGTGTCATTTCCTCTCTATCTTTTCCCCTCCTCAAAATTCTCTTTGCTTTTGAACTCATAATAATGAGCTAAGATAGTATCTCTTAGCAGAATAACCCATAAACATACTATTTTTCTTATTAGACATAACCTTAACTATATGCTTTTTGTATATATTTTAGGTTTTTCTCAAAAGTTCAGAGCTACTCTATTTTGGGGGATCATTTTAATTATATATCTAAACAAGTTCTGAAGAAATGCAAAGGTAGATGACCATCCATAGGGAAATTTTTCATATATATATATATATATCCCCACTAGAACTTTCAAGCCACTCTTTCTTCCCACTTCATTTGCAAGCATGCTCGATTGACTAAGGTTAGATCACATAAGGTTATTTTTCAAGCCTGGGGATCTGTCTGTAATTGGAGGCAGAATATATCATTATTTCAGGGATTGTTCATAGAACACAACATCATACTTTCTGGTACTCAACATTTTATCAGAAACCGCGGTGAAAACGGCAGACGCCTGCCTGAGGACACAGGGTCCACTGGCTCCTCTGGCTGGCCTAAGTTGATTCCTGAATTTGGTTCTGCTGCTAGAGGACTGTGCACATGGACTTTTTCTGAGCTGTGACTTGGCAGCCTTACCCACAGTGAAAGAGCAAAGAAAATACCTCCCATGGGGCCAGTGATGACAGGGCATGCCACAATGAGACACAGGCAGAATATCTGTGCCACTCTTAGTCCTAAGAACAGCTACCTCTGTTGAGCTCAGACATTTTTAATCTTGCCAGTGATCTAAGTTATGTAGCTGATAATAATCCCCCTCTTTACAGTGGCTTCTATGGATTTTGTGGTCAGATATCCAGTCCTGTCAAATAAACGTATGAGACCACCGGACATATATTTTTGATAGTAACCTTAACTCTAGAATTATCTTGTTTTTGCTAAAGCAATTTTTTTCCTATCTGATTTCAACTTTTAAAAACCCTACATATTTCCCATGTCTCTGAAAACTGCTTCAATTTCTGACTACACAAATAAATCAGTAAATTCTGCTAATATGTCGAGATTGCACTGATTTATGTCATTCACTGTACTTAGTCCCAGGAAAGAAAGTTGCTTCTTGTGTTTATAATTTTTACTGATTCATCTCTAAAGTTAATGCTCATTTCATCAACATAATGTATAATTCAGAAGATACAAATATAAGACAAGGTATATTTCTTAACTAAAATGATCGTCTAATCTATTGATATTTTACTATCTTTATCACGTTTATTTACAGATTCATAAAAAATAAAATGCCACACATTAAAATTCATGAAACTTTCTTCAACTCAGTTCAGTTTTCCCTCATTTAAAGACATTTTGTAAACCAAAGACAATCTCTTTCTTTTTCTATACCACACCACCTAACTACTGTACCTGACTAAAGCAAATAGGAATAAAAACAATTGGAGTAAGAGGTATCTGTCCCTATTTATACCATGGAAAGCCAAATGGATATGATCTATGGTAAACAGAAATATACACTGCAATTCTGCTTGTTATTTGTATTCTCACTAACAAATGCATACTATTCTAACATGAATCAAAACCAAAAAGTAAAATAAAACCTAGGAAAAATTTAGGTATACATTCTTTAGAAAGCAAAACTTTAGTCTTAGTAAATAGAATCATCTACATCGGAGAAGCAAATGATTTGAATAATTTTGAGACTTTCTAAATTATGAAAAGGAGAACTATTTCTAATACAGTTTTGATGGCACAGTGGGAAAAGAAAATCACTTCTGCTTTAATGTACTTAATCACTTGAGTGTCTGACTTTCCATACTAAAAGTTCATTTAGGAACAGGCCACAAAGGTGATTCATATCAAAACCCTGCCCTAAGGTTTCCTGAGACTCAGAGCCTGGTACTAACAGCAAAGTATAAGGTAACAGTCACCATGGACCATCTTCCTAAGTGGTTATTTCCTCAAAGCACTTTGTCCTTAACTTAAAGATCCATAATCTGTCCGCTGAAACACACTTCTGTGGGCTTCTCATCACCTCAGAGTAAGGACATGTGAGTTAGTATCCAAGGGGAACAAACTGTGTATCTGTGTATACATTTTTAAATAAAAACTGGGGGCCAGGGAGATAGCTCAGGAGTACAAGTGCCTGCCTGGCAAGTGCAAGGTCCTAAGTTCAATCCCTGGTTCCGGGAAAAAAAAAAAAAAAAAAAAAAAAAAAAAAAATCAACTGCTATTACTACTGATGCTCAAAGGCTAACCGTAGAAAACAACAAATTGTCATTTGAGAAATATTTATCTTCAAACTTTATTTAAAGAAAAAACTCACATTGAAGAAACAGCTAATGTTTTTCCTGTATTTATCCTCACCCTTGCAACCATGTATCTCTTTCCCAACCAAAATTTAATCTGAATGATCTAATCAAATGGTAATGAAGTTGATTAAAGCTGAAAGCTATGCAATTCCTGCCCTGCCCTTGCCCAAAACAGAATGGATAGATAAGAGTTCTCCATGAAAATCAGGAAGTGCTACATAATAGAAAAGTGTGTTATGAAACAGTGAACAGTGTCTTTACAGAGCACCCAGCATACTGCAGTTCCAGCAGGTATGTGGCTGGATGACTAAGGCTGGGCAGGAATTCCGGCTAGGCAGGAGATGAAGTAGAGCTCACCACAAGTCCCATGGAGGAGCTTCAGACTGGGGGCAATAGTGAGCAGGAGGAAGGAGATCATGACCTTGGCTCATCCCCTCCCTCTGCAACACAAACACAGTAGTTTACTGGTAATGATTTATAGCTAAGCCAGATGACTCAAACCAGTGTCAGGCTTAAGTATGAGTCAAACTCTCTTGATAGCTAAAATCAACAGTTCTGAAGCAGTGAACCTGCCACTTAGCTGAGTTCCTGCCACAATCCATTGTTGGGAATTAACTGAAACTGACTGCATCTCAGAGCTCCTGGCAGAACTAATCCATGAGATCCTCAAAGATAACTCACCCCCTGCAACTAATGCTCAAAATTAACTCTGTAACTAGGTATGAGCCTGTAAAACAACTTGGGACAAACATTTCTAAATTAACAGTAGGATGAGATAATATTTGACAGCATATGAAGAGTAAGGACTTAATTCAGATTAGAAATACAACTGAACTTCATACCTGGGGACCCAGTGTGCTGGAATCACTAAATCACTACCATTCCTCAGCTCAGTTGCCCCTCTAACATGGGAGTTGGTTATCAAAACACACAGCTTCTTCTCAAGGGACCACTGCTACTACAATTTCTTTCAAAAGTATCATGTTGTATTAGTTCCTTTCCTGAGGCTATAACGAAGCATAGGAAGCTGAATACTTTATAAAAAGGTTCATCTGGCTCTTGATTTTTGGCTGCTGGCAGATCCAAACAGTATGAATCCAGCTTCCAGCCCAAGGATCCATGCGTGTCACATAAGGCAGACAGGAAGAGACTACATGGTGACACAGAGGGCAAATGAGACTCAAGGGTAAGACTCATTCTTCTCACAGCAATTCATTGCTATATGATCAGCCTGCTCCTGGTAGAACTATGCTGGTCTCTGCTGGACAATGTCACAATCTCCTACCCTTAGACTCCCAAGCTCCTTAAAGCTTAGCCAGGGCCTTCACACTGACCTAAATCCCCAGTCCTTTATTTTTATTTTGAGACAGTGTCACACAAATTTGTCCAAGCAGGAATAGAAATTACAACCCCCCCCGCCCAAAGCCCCTGACCTAAGATTCTTTTATTTCTTCTTTTGGCTTAGGATATAAAAGACTCTAGCAAACACATATTATGTTTAAGAAAGATATATTCTCAGGCACTATTGCCAACAACAGCGATAATAGGACTGACCTGACACAACATTAAGCAGCAATGATCAGGACTGCAAGGCATCCCAGCAGAGTGAAGGTTGAGGAGAGGAGAGGGCGATTGAAGGTGTAGGGTGCGGTACTAGGTGAATGGAGGACTGAAGAGAGAAACTCTGGTGCTGAAAAAGTTTCAGCATGGACAACTACAATGGACATCGTGTGTGTGTGTGTGTGTGTGTGTGTGTGTGTGTGTGTTATTAGGGACTGAACCAAGGCCTGCTATATCCCTTAGCCCTTCATTAAAAATTTTAAGACAAGCTCTTGCTAAGTCACTTGACTTGCCAGACTGGGTTCAAACTTGAAATCTTCCTGCCTCAGCCTCCACAGTGGCAGGTAGCATTAGAGGCTGGTGTCACCATGTCTAGTTGGCATCATGTTTACATACATCAGTGGCCATTACTTAATATTTAACTGCTACACAGTTCCCCTTATTATTCAGTTGTCTGTTAAAGTTCTGCCACAAACACTTTGAGCTTACAGGTACATCTTATAAAAACTGATAGAAACAAAACAGGAAAACACCTTCAATGTGTTTTTCTTCCTCTATTCTGACTTATTCATACATTTACATTGTTTTTCACCTAGTCTTAATCAAATTTTTGTTTTCATCTTTTATGCATTCTGTATTTGAGCTGTTTTATCATCATTATTATTAGAAGAAAGAGTTACAGCTATCATTTAATGAGTATATACCATGTCTCATCCTAGGCACATCTTAACACATTATTTCATTTAATTCTTACAAGTAATTTATTTTTTTATTTTTTTTTTGTCTTTTTGAGACAGGGTCTCGCTATGCAGTTCAGGCTAACCTTGAGCTCACTTTTGTAGCCCAGGCTGGTCTCGAACTCACATTGATCCTCCTGCCTCAGCCTCCCGAGTGCTGGGATTACAGGCGTGAGCCACCACGCCCGGCTCTTACAAGTAATTTAAAGAAAGATTATTATCTTCATTTTACAGACAATACAGTGAAAGTAACAGAGGTGAAGTGAATTTGTCAATATAAGGAGAGAGACATGCCCAAATCCTGCCTTATTGTGCCTGTCCCATGCTCTCAATCAATGGGCCAAATTAAACTCCCTAATATCAAACTTCTGATTTTGTTTTTCTCTTGTACAAAGTGGTCTGCAAGAAAACTTTGAGAGAAGTTCGTTTCAGTACCTCTGTACTAAGAAGAGTCTGGCTTCCTCAGTTACTTGCTTTAGCATTTTTTCCCCATTTGGCTCTTTATTTTTATGTATACAATTGTCTTAGTTACTTTTCTCTCGTTGCTGGGACAAAAATTCAACACTCAAAATGAAGGAAGGAAAGGTTTACTTAGCTCACAGTCAGTGGAAGTTTCAGTCCATACTCAGCTGGCTCCAAGACAGAGAGAGCGATACATAGCAGAGAGCATCCATTCATAGCAGTGGTAAAGAGCAGAGAGCAAAATGGAGTGGCAGCAGCTGAGGCACCCAGCTAGCTAGCTTCTCACTCCTCCTCACACTGCAATGCAAACTGCCTGCTTCAGTGCAGGTGCAGCATCCACACTCATAATCATCAATCACAAACTTCAGAAGCTGCCCCAAGACTGTATGAGGGGGACAGCTGGACATAAACCATAACGACAATAGTATATGTGACTCTTTGCTTTTTTTTTTTTTTTTTTCTGTCCAAAACAGCAAAATGCAGTGGAGGATATACGAGTACAGTATATTTAATGTAACACCAGCTTTTATTTCCATTTGACATTCTAACCGTTTATGGTAGCCAGGTGGTGCAAAGGAAAGTCAGAGACTGGCCTGACAATAAAAAAACACAGGAAAAAGAGAAAACCATATGAACTTCTCTGGGCTTCAGAAGAAAACTTGAGAAGGTAGCATGTGATGTCCATGCTGCCTTCAAATTCCATGCATTCACAACTAACCAGAATAAAGATTTCATCCCTTAGTTTTTTATTTTTTAGAGAAAAGACTAAAGAAAAAAGAAACCTGTTCCTAATAGGGTGAGAACCACAGCCCCTCAAACTTATAAACTGTATCATTTAGGATGTTGGTGATGTTAGAGAAGCATAAATAAAATATGTATTGAGTAGAGTAGTGGAAAAGAGAAATTAGTCACTATTTCAATACAACACTTTCAAATATGCAACTGCAAGTCATTTTTAAGATTCTTTCTTCAGTGCTATTTGAAACAAGTCAATGAAATGTCACACTGTTATTTAGCATCTCCTAGTGGCCTGCTAGCATATGTAGCATAAGCTTAAATAGTATAGATTTTGTTCATGACTATATAGATGTTCATACCAAATTAAAAAAAAAAAAAAAAAAAAAAAAACTACTGCAATGCACAACGCTCAAGACCAGGGAGGTAGCTCAGTGGCATGGTGCCTGCCTGACAAACTTAAGATCATGAATTCCTTTTTCCAGGTCCAAAAAACAAAACCCCCACAGTGCTTGAGATAGTACTATATGTTTCATCACTCACTCCAGCAAAGCCACACTACTTACACTACTGAGACAATTTCTAAAGCCTCAGGCAAAATTATATTTAAATTTAATGTTCTCCAATAGCCAGTATTTATGCTTTATAGTCTTGAGTCTATTTTTAAATGCAAAACAACACCCCACTAGGAACTCTCACTCTTATACACAGCACCTGACACAGCAGTAGGAAGAATACACCAGGGGTCATAATTAGAGAAAAATGCAATGCATTTGCAATATTGTAACAAATAGCACCTGTAGAAATAATTTGTCTTAAAAATAAGTCAGACAAAGAAAGACCAGGAATAATTTAATACCAGGAGAATAGAAACCAATTAATGAAACACTCACTCTCTCTCTCTCTCTCTCTCTCTCTCTCTCTCTCTCTCTCTCTCTCTCTAATAGACTGCAGGGTAGACAGTGAACTAAGGAGGACAAGCAATGAAGGGCAGCACAGCTTTGTTTGTGTCACTGAGAAAGCAAACCTATTTACTAAGAGGCCAGCACTTCCTGTAAACAAGGTAACCTCTACAGAAACTGTGCAGGTCTTTTACATTCCAAGAGTCATTCCCTGCCACTAGAAAAAAGAATCAACCACTATAATTAATAAAATATGATGAGTGGAGACAAAGTAACAATGTAAGTCTTATTGTTCAACTTTTGGTCAATAAAGGCTTGCTTTGATCTAATAGAGTTAATTTTACCAAAAGCAACTGAAGTCACAGTATTTGCAAGCTAGTAGGCAATTCTTCCTTTTGATATCTAAATATAATCTCTAGTACATAGGCAGAAGCTTAGCTAAGAGTAAACAATATAAAAGAATTTCATTTTTATAATAGTATTTTCCATGATGGCCCCATGAAATGAAAAGACAGCATCAAAAAAGGTGACATTACATGTTCTTACCTCGAGAACAAATTTCATATTTCCCCTTCGTTTCAACTAAGTTAGCACCAGATTTTTTGCTCTGTTACAATTTTTATTTTTTGCAGCACTTTTATATCAAGCAAGCAGAAAAGAAAGCAAAAACACTGTGCTTACAAACAGTTCAGTATGGACTAAATGGAGCCTAGCTGTATAAACTCGACTAAATTATTAGATTTCTATCCTTGGCTTGATATTATTTCTAGAATAATGGTTTCAGATGCTGTCAGCTATCTAAATAAGGGGTGCTGCCAATCCACACCTCTATAGTGGGGTGACGGTTCTAACCATTTGTTTAGCGGAAGGTGTAAATTCATACTGCCCTTTCTGCTCACACCACATGCTGCCCTGGCTTACCCAAGGGAGCCTCCTGCTTGCTCCCCGCTGCAATCAATTTATGGCCTCAAGCATGGAGCTTGATAGCCCTTCTAGCTCTATATTAGCTTTGGTAACATCTGATATTATTTTGATTCATATATATGTCAAGTTCCTATTGGTAAGTTGACCTAAGATTGTTGCTAACCTCAGTTCACACCCTTTAAAACATAGTAGAGATGAAAGGATTAAATTAAACTTTGTATTATTTTATATTAAGCATCAAGAGGGGGAATGAAGAATAGGGCTTTTTTTTTTTTTTTTTTTCACTAAATGATATCACTGCTTTGTGAAGTTCATTATTTAAGAAATATATAATAGCTTAGAAGAACAAGCTATCTTTCAATAATAGTAATGAAATCACTGTCTTTCCATGATGAATGACAAGCTAGAGATAGCTTGGCAATATAAAACTCTCTTTTCTGCAGAATAGCCTTATTTTGCCTTAAAGTGTGATGCACATGTGCTGAGGCTGCTGGTAGCAGCTACAGGTCTAGAGCCACACTTGGGAAAGTTTTTTAAAAAAACTAAGAAAAATAAAGTTTGCTAATGATATTTTTAAAAGATTGCATTATAATAAAAACTGGAAAGTATAAGAATAAAAGTCATTTTGGACAGATGAATTCACAACCTCTTCTAAAAGGAATTCAAAACTTGGACTTCCTCACGTGATCGAACAAAAATTGTTTGAAATAAAGAAAAAGAAGTTTCTGTAGTTCGTTCAATGCTACTAACAGCAAACCAATAATTTCATTCAAAGGCCTTATAAGAAAAAGTTTCTTTAAGGCTATAGATATATGAATTGAAAGGAAAAAGGAAAACTGGTCAGTAACCCCTCGCAAATCAGATGAAATAACAGGTTGGAAGCAAGTTTGTACAGATAAATAAGAGGCAAAATCTGTTTTTCTCTCCTTAGCTCTTCTGAATCCATCCAACAGGAGTCCATCCAGATCTCCAGGCAGCACATTTGCACCAGTGCAGATCCCTGGAGCTGGAGAGGGGAGCAAGAAACGTGCATCAAGACTCACATCTGGACATTGGTCTCACCTGAGAAAAGCAGCAAGTGTGCTCAGGAGGTCACAGAAGCACCAGGAGGCCTAGCGTGTCACTACACATACCCTCAAGCCGGGACTCGGGCAACACAAAAAAATTAAGGCATGATTTCTGTTTGAAACTAAGAACAACAATGACAAAAAATAGCACCTAATTTCTTTAATTCTTTTTCTTAATTTTACTTTCTGATAATCACTCAAAATAGACAACTAATAATCTACCAAGGTATCAGATTCTCTAGTAGCAAAGCATGGTCATCTTCTACTCAATAATATGTGGAAATATTGTATACAACTTCAAAGATCTTTTCAGTTCTTTAACTTTGTCTTTCTTGGTGGATGGGATCCCCAGCACTTGGGAGACTGAGGCAAGAAAATCACTGTAAGATTGAGACCTGCCATGACTACACAGTGTGCTCAAGGCTAGGCTCCGCTACACAGTGAGAATCTGTCCCTCCCCCCACCAAAAAAAAAATGATGAAGATGAAGATGAAGAACAACAAGAACAACAACAAGAGGAGGAGAAGGAGGGGGAGGAGGATTAAGATGTGTTATGGATACATACCAACTCCCTACATATAAGGAATGTAAACATTATGTGCTTCAAGCATACACTAATAATTTTTTTAAAAATTTAAAAAGCCACAAATAGTGAATCATAAATATATATGTGTACTCAAATTGCCACCTGCTTTATGTTGGAGGATGAACCAAATGTTAAATAAGTCTATGTCTGAAGGAGATATAGACGAGCAATTCAAAATGTTAAATATCATCTGGTTTCCTACTATTCTTTGGCACTAGATGTTCACACATGGCTAGCTAAATGCAAGCTGAGGCTTAAGCAAATCACTTTGCTGAGAAGACCTCTCCACTTGTTAATTCCAACCAAATACGACTGAGCATCCTGTAATGTGGAGTGTGCAGGTTTAAAAAAGTCACAGCACACAAATGGCACTGCTGCAGTGTCATGGTCACCTCATAAGATCAGTGCCCCTGACACAGTGGTTAAGTTTGCCAGCAGAAATGAGATCAGAAGCACTTCAGATGGCCTCAAAGAGCATGTTATTGAGCTCAAGAGGTTGGGAGAGAACAGAGGGTAATAAATAAGACAGGGTTTTCAGGTTCAAAACCATGTCCACATAAGACCTTTGGCCACACTTGTCCATGGAATGCACAACACAGACTAGAAAGCCACTGAATTTCTGAACCTTTGTTTGTTTATTCACTCATTTTTATGGCTGGCTCAGCCTGCCCTGAGGGCAGGGCTGGCGCAGCATGTGGTGCCGGGGATCGAACCGCAGTCCCTGAAGCCGCCCAAGCTTTCCCAAGCAGGCGCTTTAGACCACTGAGCCATCCTGCCAGGCCCCCAGCCACTGAATTTCTGAGAGAACTCACTGACAACACATCAGTGTGGTCTGTGTAGCCTGCTCCTGGCCTACTCTTCAAACTGTGCCAGTTCTCAAGTCAGGACAGTAGAGGGTAGTAGAATCTACTCAGAAGAGCATCTTTCCCAGTGCCTACCTCAGACTTGTCCACAGAGGACAAAACACTACAGGGACCATGAGTTGGGGTAGCTATACACTGTTTTTGGGTGCAAGGGCTAAGAGGATCCATAATTCCTACCAGGTACTATTTGGTAATTCCTGTGGAAAGATGGTAACTTTTCTATTCTTTTCTTCTTCTTCTTTTTTTTTTTTCTTTTTTCTTTTTTTTCCTTTTTTTTTAATTTTTAGGTAAAGTGTTTTCCTGTCTTTGAACTTGTGATCCTCCCACTTTAGCTTGAGCGTTGTAAATTTTTATTTCCTATTAACTGGAAGGTAGAGTTAGTGGCTGGAAATCAAGTAGCTTCTCTGGGTCAGGACATTCAAGTTCTTTGCTTGCATTTCTTGCATTTCAGAGCTTTACATTATTTACTGTCTAGCTGTGGTCTTCAATTACATGACTGAAAAATATGCATCTACCTTCTTTATGCCATGTTTAGAATCACTTGCAGACAAACCAAACTGTAAGCTCAATATACATAAGTGTGTGCAAGTACATGTGTGCATGTGTAATCTAATTAAAGGTTCCCCTATGCTGGTAGGTTAAGTTACATCAGATAGTACTATAATGTATAATTGTCTAAAGAAAGGAAATTCATTTTCATGTAAAAACTGTAACTTCACATTTTCTTATTATTCATAAAAAGCTTAAACACTGAGATCTTATTATACTTGACCTAATATTTTAGGTACAAACAAAAATACAATATTAATCAAGATTTTAAAATGTCAGTCTTGAGAAGACAGTTATCACATTTCATGGACCTATTAATGTTCTGTTCCCAACAAGTCTACCAACAATAAACAGAGCTAAATAAAGGCAAAATTTAAATTAAAAAAAAAATAATGTTAACTGACAGGGACTTTCCCTCCTTTGGTCTCCCAGAATTTAAATTGGTGACATATTATGAATTTGTCTTCTCTGTCTTATTATTATTGCTCTTCACAGTGCTGGGGATTGAACCTAGAATGTTTGCTCTTACCTATATCCCCCTGCCCTTTGTTCGCATTTCTTACTTGGAGACAGGGTCTCAGTAAGTTGCTATCTTCCCTACTCTGGGATTAAACTTGTGTTCCTCCTGTTTCAGCCTTCCCGACTGCTGGGATTATAGGGCTGCAACACAACAGTCAGTAACACTCACTCTTGAAAACTGGCATGGGTTGCATCACAGGTCTTCTTCCTCCTGCTTGCTTCTGACATAGTAATAGGACCCACTGCAAAGATGAGCAGAACACTCAGGATCATAGGCACTGTGCATGCTCCTCCTTGATTTTTCCCTGCTTTGAAGAGTGGACACAAGGCCTACAGTTGAACACTCATGATTTCAGCAAGGCAAGAGAAACCAGTGATGGAATAGACCATGCCTGGAAACAGACTGTGCGCAGCTACAGTTTGGGCTGCAGAGTTAGTGTATTTCGCTTCAACAAAAGGTAAGTAGGAGAAGAAATGGAGACTTGGTATGTTTGAAGAAACCAATCACAAAGGAAAATCACCCTACCACAGATCTGACAACCTTCTCCACAGCATTGTGGAATATGTGCGGGTGCATATGCTTCATCAGGAAGCTCTGCAGTTTTGTAATTAAAATCACTGTTGCAAATTAAGTATTCATTACTTCCATTTTCAATTTTTCTCATGTCCATATTCACATGCACACCAAGCTTCCTCTAATCCTGCGACTCAGCCTGGATGGAGAGTAAGGGTAAAAAGGAAGCCAGGTTAATCATAAGAGGAGGTAGTAAAGTTCTAGGAGAAGGCATGCATAATTTAATTTTCAAAAAATTCAACTAAGTTGGGCATGGTGGCACATGTCTGTAATCCCAGCACTTGGGAGACTGAGGCAGGAAGGTCGATGTGAGTTCGAGACTAGCCTGGGCTACAAAAACTTAAGGCCAGCCTGAACTACTGCATAAGTGAGATACTGTGTCAAAAAGAAAAAAAAAAAAATCAAACAACTGTATTACAATGTTTTTTGTTGAAAATTATGCTGATTGTTCAAAAATTATTCTATCTATGAATAATCATAAGAATAATGAATAAAGCTTAGAGAGTTAAAAGCTAGAGTCTAAACTTGAATTTAATCAACTATTAGTTTGGTGACTTGGGCAAGTTATCTTCTCTCTCCTTTAACTTTTTCACTTGCAAAATGGAGGTTATATTTTCTACTGGGTATGTCCCCCTTTGAAATTAAGTGAGTTAGCCGGGTGTGGTGGCGCACGCCTGTAATCCCAGCACTCGGGAGGCTGAGGCAGGAGGATCGGTGCGAGTTTGAGATCAGCCTGGGCTACAAAAGTGAGCTCAAGGCCAGCCTGAACTGCGCAGTGAGACCCTGTCTCAAAAAGACAAAAAAAAAAAGAAAGAAAGAAATTAAGTGAGTTGATCCATGAAAGATCTCAGCATATTGTTTTTGATACAGACTCAACATAAGCTTAGTAAGTATGTTAGGTCTCAGGTAGCAGGGGTTCAAAAATGTAGAATCTATAAGAGGAAAAATATTAGGTTCTACAGGAGAAAATACTATATATTCATTCCTCTCCAAGGAGGAAGGAATTTTCTTGTTTAGCAAAAGAGTTTTAATTAAAACAGACTGAGAAAGCCTCATGACTATTCTAAGCCTTCCTCTGATGGATTCTAGAGTAGGTGCCACCATTCATCAAATGTCTGTTACTGCAACTTCCAGATCATGTACTTCTTGCTGCTATGTGCACAACACAGGGCTATGCATGTGTGCATTCGAATGTGTGTGTCAGGCAGAGGG
>PVJA010030103.1:9298-25928 GCA_004027025.1 Myocastor coypus
TTTTTTTTTTTTTTTTTTTTTTTTTTAATATTTAGGAAAAAAAAGGTTAAGTGAAAGAAACAGTTCTTTCAAAAGCATGCATTCATTCCCTATTTAAAAAGTTTCCGGGCCGGGCGTGGTGGCTCACGCCTGTAATCCCAGCACTTGGGAGGCTGAGGCAGGAGGATTGGTGTGAGTTGAGGCCTGCCTGGGCTACAAAAGTGAGCTCAAGGTCAGCCTCAACTACATAGCAAGACCTTGTCTCAAAAAGACCAAAAAAAAAGTTTCCATCCAATACATTCCAGCCCTATAATTTTATCCCACAGGAAAGCCAACAGAGAAAGAGCACATATCCAGAGGGAAGTTTAAAGCGGAAACTCGGATGAATGCTGAACAGAGCTCCCGAACAGGATTGCTATCGTATGCGTGACTACACATCCAGGCTTATATACATAATCCTTTAGTGCAATCAGTAGTCAAAAAACAGAGGAATATTACTGAAATATTACACTGGTCACTGATGGTGGTAAACTAATATTAAAACAAAGAAAAACTGGAGTCAACACTCTCCCAACTGAAAATAGAAAGGATACAAATTTGTATTTGCACAGTATTCAAAAGATTTTTAAATCATTCTCAAAAATATATTATTTCATCCAATGATCCTAACAAAACAACTCTGACAAGTGGTTAACAAGCCCTAACTAGACTCAATACTCATTCTGCAATTGAGGAATTTGAATTACACCAAACATGCATGATTTGCTAAAAATTACACACCATTTTTTTTTTCACCATTTTTTAAATAAGCAAAACCACATTCAAGTCTTCCTCGGTCTCTCTTTCCCTCCCATTTCTCCTCTCTCTGTAGTACTGAGGATTGAATCTCAGGGTCTTTACCCCGAGCTTGTTTTGTTTTGTTTCATTTTTTGAGTCAGGGCCTCATTAAGTGACCTAGGCCCAGCCTGAACTTAAATCAGCCTGCCTCAGCCTGCCAGAGTGAAGGGTTTACAGGCCTGCACCACTAGGTCCAGCTATAAGTCTTGTAGACTGTAAGACCACTGTTCCTTCCACTGAAGTTTTTATTAATATATTCCTTAATAATGAAATTTTGAATCTCTGCTAAAAACACTCTCCTGCAATGGGCTTAAATACCACACACCATACTCTGCCTTTTAACCAGGCTCAGTCACCTGGAAGCAATTGATGCCCTACGGCCCTGGTATGTTATGAAAGCCAATTGCAACAGCTCCTTTACTGCACACAGAGCTCACTATGGACAGTGCCCATCATGGAAGGAACTCCCATTGTTCTTAGAATTTCAAGTGCTTTCAAACCCATTAACAATTATGTGATAAAATAACCTACAAAGTACTCATGATATTCATGGAAATAGGGTTACAAATTTAACACACATTCAAATAAACTGTTTTACTCTATCTGATCATTGCCCACTAATAGCTAAAAAGTAAATGAGTCATTTGGACTGTAAAGTATTATTCTAATTGTTTTATGACTTGGTTCACACACACACACACACACACACACACACACACACACACTTGCATTTTTTTTTACACTTGCATTTTAAAAAGGCTATTTACAAGAACATTTAGTAAATGGGCTATTCCCAAAAGTATTATTTTATAAAGGCTACAATATCTGCTAAATAAGTGAATCACAGCTATGGGATAGCACCAAATCTGCAGCATTTTACCCAGATTATTCTCATTGAAAAATCACAACATACATGAACCTACTACATCTGCCTCAGTCAAACCCGATCACCTACGAGGAGATGCAGACCACACAACTGTCACGCAGCACAAATAACCACCGCTGACTGAGTACTCAACGCACGTCAGGAAGTACTGACCTGCTTTTAAAGCAGCTAACAGCTGCCAACACACATCAAGGCTTCACAGCGAGCCCAGCAACGTCCTGTGGGTCATCAAGCTCTACAAATGCAGAAGCAGTTTGTACCTCAGATCATGCTGGCAGTTACAGAAACCCAGCACCAAGGCCCTGTTCTTCCTTCAACACATACTGGTGAAGTCGGTTCATTCAAGAGTACTGCAAACTGTCCCTGCCAGACAATAAATACTCCACAAATGCCAGCAATGCACCCAGGACCATTCATACTTCATGACCACCATACAGCATAAGCACTCAAAAAAGGAGAAAAGCAAAATAAAATAGAGGAGGCGGAACTAGGCATGCTGGCCTGTAGCCCCGGCACTCAGGAGGCTGAGGCAGGAAGATCACTGGGAGTTCAAGATCAGCCTGAGCTACAAAGTGAGCTCAAGGTCAACCTGAACTGCACAGTGAGACCTTGTCTCAAAAAAGATTTTTTTTAAAAAAGTAGAAGTGAAGGAAATTAGTCAACAGAAAATACTTCCTGAAAAAAAAATAAAGCCAAACCCTTGAGAAAGAATGCCCTAAATTCCACTGTCATCTCTGTGTTAAAATGCTTTTTCTATCATCTTCCTCATGCACTTCTGTAGGAAGATGATAGAGGGAAGGCAAAGGAAAGCAGCGGAGGACAACGGAAGACAGAAGGCTGGCAAGAGGGGAGAAGGGAAAGGAGAAAGAGGAGCGAAGCACCACTCTGAGATCTGAACACTAAGTGAGGGTGGAGATTCGAACCAAAGAAAAATGTAAGCATAAGGCAGCCACAAGGCCAAGACCCTTTTGTCTGTGTAAGAAAGCCCTTAATAAAACGCATACCTGGAGTACAAACCCATGACATGGGGTGGTAGCGCACATCTGTAGTGCGCATGCTCAGGACAGTGACACAGGATGAGGGTGACATAGGAGGATCACTGTAAGTTTGAGGCCGGGTTGGGCTACATGGTGAGATAAAGGCCAGCCTCAACTACACAGCACAACTTTGTCTCAAAAAAAACAACTCTCCTCAAAAAATCAGGTAAGGCAAACAGTAAATTCCAAACTATTTCTCTGAACCAAAACACAAGCAAACAAATCAATGATTCACCTTGAGGACTCTTCAAATACTCACTTCATACTGTGTTCCCATCTTAAATAGGGAAATAGTTTTAAAAAAAGACCTCACTGTGTTACGACTTGGTCATCCCATGCAGCTTCCAATGAAGAAACCCACAAAGGAACAGGTGAGAAAGGTTCTCCTGTGTCTACCTGCCCATAGTGCTGAGGCTATTTCCAAAGACCTGCAGGGCACCCAATGCTACCTTCTGATCTAGCCTCTTCTGAAACCCTATGAGGTCAAAGAGGCAGAACCATTCCAGTGAATGCAACGGCCGAACACATTTGAAATAGAACCTGGGTTCCCTGGCTACTAAAAGTTGTCTCAGTTTACTCCTTCAAAAGAATTAGACAACTTTCAGAGCAAGTTTTGGTGAAAAATAAAGAAACAATTTAAAACTGGGCATGGTGGTGCACTCCTGTAATCCAGAGCTTGGGAGGCTGAAAACAGGAGGATTACTGTGAATCTGATCTGTGTAGTGAGATCCTGTAGACCCTGCACTAAATACATTTAAAAAGAAAATTTAAAAAAGCATACACCATGGGGCCCAGCGGGATGGCTCAGTGGTCTAAAGCGCCTGCTTGGGGAAGCTTGGGCGGCTTCAGGGACCGCAGTTCGATCTCCGTCACCACATGCTGTGCCAGCCCTGCCCTCGGGGAGGGCTGAGCCGGCCATAAAAATAAATAAATAAATAAATAAACAAGCCGGGCGTGGTGGCTCACGCCTGTAATCCCAGCACTTGGGAGGCTGAGGCAGGAGGATTGATGTGAGTGCGAGACCAGCCTGGGCTACAAAAGTGAGCTCAAGGCCAGCCTGAACTGCATAGCAAGACCCTGTCTCAAAAAGACAAAAAAATAAATAAATAAATAAATAAATAAATAAATAAATAAACAAAAGTTCTGAAACAAGAAAAAATAAATAAATAAATAATTCTTTAAAAAAAAAAAAAAAATACACCACTTAGCAAGTGATACTCAGTAAAAACAACCTGGCTTGATGTGAGACTGTATCTGCCACAGGCTCAATACAGGCCTGGCAGAGCAACTCAAATGTTGGGGAAAAACAGAAAACGGCACAAAAATTTAATGGCAGAATTAACACGCAACTCAATTCTCCAAAATTCCTTTGGCAAGCCAGTGTTCATGCCTTATTTCATTGTTCCTTCAAACTCAACCTACTGGATTTTGACACCTAATGAAACAAAAGAATGAGCATACCCAACATAGTAAAAGCCTGAGTGCTGCTTCATTCAGCTTTCTATTGAGCACATGTGCTTCTGTGTCAGCGCACGTATGTGCATGTCCTGGGCTCAGGAGGCACTGGGAACTCTTTATGGAGAGCATGAACAAGAAAAAAGCTATCCTGGATTTTTAAGAAGAGTTTTACTTTTATATCACCTTGCATTTTTCCAATGAAGGTAAAATGAAGTATATTCGCTGAATGGATTCTAAGTGGTGCAAACATGTCTGTAAAAAAAAAAAAAAAAATCAAGAAAAAAGCCTTTGCCAAACTGTAAGTCCCATCTATTGATTAAGAAAAATATAATCAGCTGGGCGTGGTGGCGCATGCCTGTAATGCCAGCACTTGGGAGGCTGAGGCAGGAGGATCAGTGTGAGTTCGTGACCAGCCTGGGCTACAAAAGTGAGCCCAAGGCCAGCCTGAACTGCATAGTGAGACCCTGCCTCAAAAAGACAAAAAAGAAATAAAAAATAAATAAGTGTGTGTGTGTGTGTGTGTGTGTGTGTGTGTATAAAATCATGTCATTCACTTGAAGTCTGTACCTTAAAACTTACATCTACAGTTGCACCCTACAAAACTCTGATGAAAGTAAATCCATATGGCTTAGGTGCTGGGCAACTGACCGTCACTGCGGGAGAATACTTGAGACAGTCGACCTGAGAGAAGGAAAGGCTCACTTGTCTCTAGGTCCTAAGACTTCAGTCCCCCTGTAGTGCACTGGACCTTCAGCAGCACAGTCTCTCCCAGAGCTTAAGCACTTCTTCCTTGAGCCACTGGGGGTTAACTAGATTGACTAGATTGAGCATGATGCTTGGCACTTCTACATATGATCAAATAACACATGACTTCTCTTAAATGAGAAATGGGGGGTGCCTTTTGGGATAGCTCTGTGGCTTAAGCGCTTGTGCCTGCAATCCCAATCAGGCAGCAAGTCAGCAGTTCAATCCCCAGATGCACCAGAAAGGTAACCTGAGCCAGTAATAATAATGATAATAATAATAATAATAATAATAATAATAGTAATAATAATAATAGGGCTGGCAAGATGGCTCTGCAGTCTTAAGTGCCTGCTTAGCCAAGCTTAGGCAACCGCAATGACCTCAGTTTGATCCCCAGCACCACATGCTGTGCCAGCCCTACCCCAGGGCAGGCTGGGCTGGGCATAATAAATAAAGATTAAAATAATAATAATAGAGCTAGGGCTGGTGACTCACGCCTGTAATCCCAGCACTCGGGAGGCTGAGGCAGGAGGATTGGTGCAAGTTCAAGACCAGCCTGGGCTACAAAAGTGAGCTCAAGGCCAGCTTCAACTGCATAGCAAGACCCTGTCTGAAAAAGACTAAATAAATAAATAAATAGATAGATAGATAGATAGATAAATAAAATAATTTTTCCTTAAATGAGAAACCCAAAGCATAAATAGAGTAAAATAAAAGCAAGATCATAGGAAGTAGGGAAACATGTTTTACCAAGGGATGGGGGGGGGATGAAAAAGAATGAAGATGCGGCACACATATCATACAACTCCCCATGAGGAAGGCAATTACTATGGACTGCAAATCTACCCCAACACAAAGGAACAGAAAGAAAGAAAGAAAGAAAGAAAGAAAGAAAGAAAGAAAGAAAGAAAGAAAGAAAGGAGTTGCACAACTCGCTACATTATAGGTTTAGAAATGGCCAGGTTCTGTCCCCTTCTTTAGTCTGCACGTAAGAGACTATCTTGCTGAGAGTGTTGACACATGCCTGTCACTCCAGCACCCAAGGCTGAAGCAGGCAGATCGCTGCAAGACTGAGGGCAGCCAGGGCTATGTAG
This sequence comes from Myocastor coypus, assembly GCA_004027025.1. Taxonomy (NCBI): domain Eukaryota; kingdom Metazoa; phylum Chordata; class Mammalia; order Rodentia; family Myocastoridae; genus Myocastor; species Myocastor coypus. The sequence goes on from PVJA010030103.1 coordinate 15,334, forward strand.
CCAAACTCTGTCTCAGTGAAAGAGGGAAAAAAAAGATACACTTTATTCTGTTAACAGCACTCTGCCCAGTGGTGTGTGTGACAGCAGCGACAGGCTGTATGTGGTGACATACCTATAATCCCAGCGTTCTGGAAGCTGAAGCAGGAAGAACATAAACCCAAGCCCAGCCTGGGCAACTGAGCAACACAGTGAGACATCATCTCAAAATTTAAAAAGCACGGAGAAGGCCACGGGTTCAATCTCCAATACCAATCAATGAAGCAACGAAAAACAAGGGTCCTAGATCTAGAGCGAATACCTAACAGGAATGCTTTCCGTGCAGGTTTGCCTTGTTTCTGTATATGAATATTAAAATATACTCAAAGGTACCACACACCTCCTTTCTGCACCCATGCCCAGCTTCAATGATTACCAGTTTCTGCCACTCTGATGCATCATCTCCTGGTTCCCTGCTGCTGCTGCTGCTGCTGCCTGAAGCCTGCCTCACTGTCAGCCCCTCGTTCCAACCTCCCCTCCTTCACCAAGCAGAGGTGGCCGAGCTCCCTGCCTCTGGCCTCACACAACTCACCAATGAGCCAGCTGAGGAATAAGCGCTAACAAAAGGGGCAAATTCTTGCAAAACAAGTCGCTCTACACTGAAAAGGGGCCTAATGAGATGTCATAAAAAGAATCTTTTGTGACAAGATTTGATTTTGATATAAAACTCAAAAACTGTTCAAATGACGGAGAGACACGACAATAGCAGAATTCTTCCTTTCACTTACATGAAGACTTTTTTTTAGACAGACTCTTGCTGGATAATCGAGGCTGGCTGCAAGCTCATTATGTAACCCAGGCTGGCCGCTGCCTGGCTGTGGTCCTCCTGCCCCAATACAGCCCCACCACACCCTGCAGAAGGAAGATTCCTCGATGCTTCAGCATTGAAAAGGGAAAAGACAGAGAGAAGGAACGCTGAATTTTAATTCTGGCAATGACTAACATCTACTCATGTACAAAGAGCTTATTTTAAAAAGTGCAGCCCCGTCATCTCATTGAAGACGCACTTCCAACTCCTAATGTTTATTCTGACATTTATCAGAATGTGTAATAGTTTTCTATTGAATGCCGTGGCAATGGTGAAAAGTTGTAGTTCTGTGCTGAATTAACACACTGCCTTGTGGATGCAAGATTTTTTTTTCACATTAAATTTATTTGTTTTTTTAAAAAAGTATGAAAGTAAGGCTTTCAAGCCTAAAACACTGGGGCCAGGGAGACAGCTCAGTGGCACGCATGGTGCCTGCCTGGAGAGCTCAAGCTCCTGAGTTTGATTTCGATTACAAAAGGAAAACAGGGGCCCGGCAGGATGGCTCAGTGGTCTAAAGCGCCTGCTTAAGAAAGCTTAGGCAGCTGCAGGGACCGCAGTTAGATCCCCGGCACCATATGCTGTGCCAGCCCTGCCCTCAGGGCAGGCTGAGCCAGCCATAAAAATAAATAAACAAACAAAAGTTCTGAAACAAGAAAAAAAATAAATTTTAAAAATAGGAAAACAGAAGGCTGGTAGCCAGAGGCCAAAAATATACACGTTTTTCTTGTAAAATTTTTTAAAGAATTTTTTTTTTTTTCTTTTTTCAGAACCTTTATTTTTTTATTCACTCATTTTTATGGCCGGCTCAGCCCACCCCGAGGGCAGGGCTGGAGCAGTATGTGGTGCCGGGGATCAAACCGCGGTCCCTGAAGCCGCCCAAGCTTTCCCAAGCAGGCGCTTTAGACCACTGAGCCATCCTGCCGGGCCCCTTTTCTTGTAAATTTTTACAGAAATATAACTTTAAGAAATGAGCAAAGGAGTTGTTCAGCCAGTCACAGTGGTGCATGCCTACAATCCCAGCACTTGTGAAGCTGAGACAATCACCATGATGACTTCGAACCCAGCCTGGGCGACAGTGAGACCTCACCACCACTACCACCACCACCACCACCACCACTGCCCCTCCCCTGCTTAAAAAAAAAAAAAAAAGTCCTGTTCATTTTTTAAAGATAATAGCAGTTAACAAATTTCTATCTAAAATTCTGTTAGGCCTGTAAGAATAATAAATGTCAATTTTTACAGGACACAGAAAATGGCACACTATGCAACTATCTAAGCACTTTAGAGAAAGTTTTAAATGAACATACAAAACACATTATCTCTAAACCAGGCGTGGTGGCGCACCCTTGTAATCCCAGCACTAGGGACGCTGAGGCAGGAGGATCGGTGCAAGTTCGAGACCAGCCTGGGCTCAAATAGCGAGACCCTGTCTCAAAAAGACAAAAAAAAAAAAAAATCTCACAAAATCCTCAGTTCCAAAACTGAAAAATATGAAAAGTTAAGTAAATTCTCCCAAGCTTACACAGGCTCCAGTGCTCAAAGACTGCCGTCACGGTCCCTCAGATTTTAGACTCCACACCAATAGTATTCTAGGGGCACACTCTTGGAGCAAACAGTTCCTTAGTACCTGTTGAGTTTTGGCTTATAGAAGGGGGTAATTCCAGTGTGCAATGCAACACTGTGCCAACAGCGACATCTGAGACCAACAGAGTACAACAAAAAGTCAATCAGGAGGCTGAGGCAGAAGATCGCTCAAGTAGGGTGAGTATGAGGCCAGGCTGGGCTACAAAGTTGAGAAACCATGTCTCAAATAATAACAATAATAATAATAATTAATTAATTAATTACATTTAACTCTAAATCCTTAAAAAAAAAAAAAAAAAAGTCACCAGCAGAAAGCCCAGGGGTATAATTCTAAGAGCATAACCTGTTCACCACCAGCCTAACTGATCCAATAACTACTGTCCAGCTAAGTCAGGACATAGGTAATACTACAGAGGCAGTGTGCCATAAAGCGAACAAGAAAAAGCAGAGGAATGGAATGAAATGGGGTGACGCAGCAGGACCAGCCATCTGCTCAAGGCAGCTTGAGAGTCCAAAGCACTGCAGGGAAGGAGCAGCAGACACCTGCTGGGCAGCAGAGGGGGAGAGGCCTGGCCCGGCTGGGAGCCGCAGGGGCCAGAAGCATGGGAGGAAGGGGGTACCTGGGCAGAGGCAGCAGGAGCCCAGCATAGCCCAGCAGGTAGAGGCACCAGGTGCCACCCTCGGGGCAGTGCCACCTGGGCACTGGAGAGGGGAAGAGAGAAAGTGGGGCTCCTGTACCCTAGAGCAAAGCAGAACAGGGCACAGCGGTGGGTGCCAGAGAAAGGGGTGCAATGCTTGGCCACAACAGGAGCTCAGGTCAAAAAGCAACAACTGCCTCCCTCCAACAGGGAACCCTAAACCAAGGGATCCTGTGGAAATGGAGAGTGTGGTTTTTGGGTTTTTTTGTTGTTGTTTTTTGGGTTTTTTTGTTTTTTGTTTTTTTTTTTGTTTCTTTGGTTTTTTGGTTTTTTGAGAGTGTGTTTTTTAAAGACCTAGAAAGACAGGTCTGGACTCAAGAAAACTCAAGGTGGAGATACAGAGTGAAAGCCAAAGGCATCAGAATGGCTACTCCCCACAAACACACACACTCTCGCTCACACATGCACACACACAAACACAGAGCACCAATGACGAATCATTCCCTTTCACAGCAAGAGCTTGCCTGAAGTCACAGTACTGTTCAAGAATCCAAGAGCCACAGATTTGCAAAAGCTAAAGGCACCTTGGTAAGACGAGGCACAGGCAACGACAAGACCAAAGCTACCGGAGTTGGTTTTCAGAACCCCAAGGAGCAATGCTAGGCTGGCCAGATAGCTCAGTGGATTAAAGCACCTGCTTGGGCTGATGCAGGGGCCAGGTCCAATCCCTGGTGTGTTATGCCAACCCCACCCCAGGGCACGCTGAGTCTGCCACTGAGACTGGGCGTGGTGGCACACATCTGTGACACCAGCACTTGGGAGGCTGTCAACAGGAGGATCACACGGGTCCAATCTACATAGACCCTGTACACCTTGTACTAAATACACGAAAGAGAAAGGAAAGGAAAAGGAAAGAAAAGCAGCAGCAGCAATGCTAGAATCCAAAGAGACTCAGAACCTAGACAAAGGATCAGGAAGGGACACAAGCTCTAAAGCCAGTTTACTCTGAAAGCTCTTCACATTTTCTCAGGTCATTAAAAAAAATACAGAGTGGTTTAAAAATACCATGTTGGCACACAAGTTCATTTTTTATGCCCTAATATTTCAGAATTCCACAACATGCACCTGTATGTCAATAAATTGCTCTACAATTTCCAGGCCTCGCAAGCAACAGAGATGAGCTGCCTGTCAGAGGCCAGCAGGTCTGCTCACCCTCATCAGGGACAGTGCACCTAGAATAAGTGTCACAGAGCCTCGACTTCAAGCCACAGAGCTTTCTCTAAAGCAAATTATTGTATCCAAATTCAACAGCCATTTCTCTCTCTGTATAGTGCGGATTGGCCCTGAGTTCACTATGTACCAGGCTGCCTCAAACTCTGGTCCTCCTGCCTCAGCCTCTGAGTGCTGGGATTATAGGCGGATTATGGCAGCAACAGTCACATCTTCAGTTTTCCCCTGCCTTCTTTTTTACTAAAGCAAGTGTTCTACCCAAGGGAAGCATCATTTTCTTCTGAACCACCCTGGCCTGCTCTCTCGGATTCACAGGACTGGTACCGCTTTGTAAAGGAAAAGACACTGGCAATAGCCTAATGACAATGGAGTGTTACTCTCTTCTTCCACGCTTCTATAACTTCCCAAATAAGAAAAAATACGAAACTCTACAGGTGTTTCTGTTTCTAGTAAAACATAAGAATTAATGTTACTGCCCAGGTTTCTATACATACACTGGCAAAACTGACGGGGAACTTCCAAAGGCTTCCCTAGATGTCTCCCCAACTGCAGTCCACTCAGCCTCTCACTCTCCAAAGCCCCTTTACCTTTTCCTTTTCTTCTCACTTCACTTCCCTCTCCTGCTTTGTCCCCTCACTCAAGCACCCCAACAAACACACAGATTCCTACTAAAACCTCAGTTCAGGGGCCCGGCAGGATGGCTCAGTGGTCTAAAGTGCCTGCTTAGGAAAGCTTAGGCGGCTGCAGGGACCACGGTTTGATCCCTGGCACCACATGCTGCACCAGCTCTGCCCTCAGGGCAGGCTGAGCCGGCAGCAAAAATAAATAAAACAAAAATAAAATAAAATAAAATAAGCCGGGCATGGTGGCTCATGTCTGTAATCCCAGCACTCGGGAGGCTGAGGCAGGAGGATCAGTGTGAGTTCGAGACCAGCCTGGACTACAAAAGTGAGCTCAAGGCCAGCCTCAACTGCATAGCGAGACCCTGTCTCAAAAAAAAAAAACCCTCAGTTCAGGAACCGACTTTTCTCCTGATGGTTTCATGAATGGAAACTTGCACCGAGGACAGGTTCTCTAACAAAGCCCCAAAGAAGGTCTTCTGGGATCAGCTACACAGGCACAGAACCCATCGCACGCACACACAGGCTGTACTCCTCCGGATTCTTCCTCTGGAGAGGTGCCGAGCGGCCCACGCAGAGCTCCAGGGCGCCGTGCTCATCAACAGCACTGACAGGCTATCCAGGGTACAGTGCTGAGAACCACAAAAGACACCCACAGGCCCACACCCCTCCTCTACCTTCCCCATCCCACTCCTACTTTCCTGATCCTCCCACCCACTGTCCCATAGAAACCTTGAGCTTCACTCCAGCTGTTGGCTGAGGTTCAAACATCCCACACAGTAAGCCAGGTGTGTGCAGGCACATGGAGACCCAGCTGCCCAAGAGACCAAGGGAGAGAAATGACTGGAGCCCAGGAGTCTTAAGGCCAACTGGAACAGCGCAGCTGGGCCACCACCCTGGAAAGGAAGGCCCCACACAGCCTGGCCTGGCCACACACGCCTTCCTGTCGCCTTCACACCATCCTCAGATGCCCCTCTCAAATGTCCCCTAGAAAGACTGTCCTGCCTGACTGCCCTGGTTTCCTGTGATTTCCCTTCTTTGCCACTATCGGCCACCTTGTCCAGCCTCATTTACAGTACTCAGCTTGACCACATGATACAGTAGCATAATCCCCTTAGAACTACATTTAACTATGTTAAATGCAACATGAATAGAGTGAGCTATCTCAAACCCATGTTTCTGTAACAAATAACTTACTTTAAACACAACTACTCAGCCAGCCATGGTGGCCATACCTATAATCCCAGCACCCAAGAGGCTGAGGCAGGAGGATTACTGTGAGGTCTAGGCCAGCCTGGGCTACATAACAAAGCCCTATCTCAAGACAAAACAAAATTAAAAGAAACAAAACAACAAAAATTAAATATAACTGTCCATACACTGTACGCAGCCCCCCCCACAACTGTTTTCCTACCATAGAAAAACTTCAGGGGCCTGGCAGGATGGTTCAGTGGTCTAAAGCGCCTGCTTAGGAAAGCTTAGGCGGCTGCAGGGACCACAGTTCAATCCCTAGCACCACATGCTGCACCAGCCCTGCCCTAGGGGCAGCTGAGCTGGCCATAAAAATAAATAAACAAACAAACAAAGTTCTGAAACAAGAAAAAAAAATTCTTTAAAAAAAAAAAACTTCATGCAGAAGAGTAACGCAAAGCCTGTATCCTACTATTTAGCAGGTTGCTTCAGTGTCACACCGACTAAATATATTACTTGAAAGTGAAAATAAACATTCCACCCAGTTGCTACATCGCTGAAGGACGACTGCAACACACTCCACTAGGAAAACGGATTTGGAAAGAATGACGATCGCTACCCTGCCTCTCTCTCCAATTTCTCCGGAGTGCCTCACTCGCTGTGCTAGTCATGCCCACCGGCATGCTGCTTCTTCCATTTGGTCATCCGGAGAAGAATGCTGGAATTACTAAAAAGCAGAAGGAAGGCGCACAGTGGGGAGTGTGGCCAGTGCCAAGGGCGTGAACACCTGAAATCGATTGGCAGGCAGGTTTCTGAAAAGCAACCCAGAGCCTACTGTACTGCCCTGGCTCCTTTCTACTTCATAGGCTGGTCTTTCAGCTGTGAAAACATCTTGAACTGTAATACTCAACTTCAAGCATGCCACTGTGTCACAGGCTCCACCCTGTCATTTCTGAGACACAACATCTGACCTCAGAGTTCTATCCTCGTCTTGGTCCTCTCTACACAACGACCTTCTGCTCATTATTCCTTCCAGCTCAGTGCGAACACATTTTGTTCAGAGTACTGCAATCACTACTGCGGTAGGCTCAAGGTTTCCTTCCCGTATTCCACATGCCCTAGCAATTTCTCCTGTGTCTCCAAAATATCAAGTGACATTAAAGAAGGTAATAAAAATGAAGCATATTTTAAATGTATTATATTCTCATTTATTTATATCTTTTTTTGTGGGGGTTATTTTGAGACAGGGTCTTGCTATGTAGTCCAGGCTGGACTTGAGCTCACCATGTAGCCCTGGCTGACCTGATTCACCTGCCTCAGCCTCCTGAGTGCTGAGATTATAGGTGCACGCTGCCACGTCTGGCACCTACACTGCTTTACACTAATCAGTCTCATCTGGTTGCCCCATTCCTTCCTTTACCATTTCAGCCTTCGCCGCTGCTTGGGATTCCTACTTCCCAACTTTGAAACTAAAGGACTGTTTGCCACTTACCAGGCACTTAACAGATATTTGGCCAATGCTTTTGAGAGGCTCGAAGGCTCTCTTCATTCTTTTTAAATAGGGGAGGGGAAATAGCTCAGCAGTACAAGTGTCTGCCTGGCAAGTGCAAGGTCCCAAGTTCGGTCCCTGACACCACATGCCATGACATCAGCTCTGAAACCAGGCATGGCGCTGCACACTTGTGATCCCAGTGCTGGAGAGGCTGAGACAAGATCACTACCAGTCTGAACTGCATAGTGAGACCCTGTTTCATAAAAATAAAAATAAAAATAAAAAAATCTTCAAAATGTTTTCATTGAACTGTATGAACAAAAAGACCAAAAAACCCAATCAACACTACTTTTTGGTCTTCCAAATAAAATAATGGAAACCTACAGATGTTAACTGATTTACCCAAAACCACAAATGAGTAACAAAAAAGCCAAAGTTAGAATTCAGGTCTTAAAATCTTTTTTTTTTGTCTTTTTGAGACAGGGTCTCGCTATGCAGTTGAGGCTGGTCCTGTGCTCACTTTTGTAGCCCAGGCTGGTCTCGAACTCGCACCAATCCTCCTGCCTCAGCCTCCCAAGTGCTGGGATTACAGGCGCGAGCCACCAGGCCCGGCTTTTTCATTTTTTTTGTATAGTACCGGTGGTACTGGGGTTTTTTGTTTGTTTGTTTGTTTTAACTTTTTTTTCTTGTTTCATAACTTTTGTTTGTTTGTTTATTTATTTTTATGGCCAGCCCAGCTTGCCCTGAGGGCAGGGCTGGCGCAGCATGCAGTGCTGGGGATAGAACCACAGTCCCTGCAGCTGCCTAAGCTTTAGACCACAGAGCCATCCTGCCGGGCCCCTTAATTTTATTTTAGGGAAGGTTCTACAGTGTGTTCAGGATCTCACAACTAGATCAGACTTGAAGTGGTCAGTGTGTTTACAGCCTCCCAAGTGCTGGAATTACAGGTGCGCTACCACGCCCCATCTCAATTGCCATCCCATAGTACCTCGAGGGGCGGGGTCAGCAGGCTAGGCCCGGAGACTGAATCCTGGCACCTGCGCCTGCTTGCCTGCGTTAACCCACTGAGCTATTTGGCTGGCCCAGGTTTTCTTTAATTTAGCTTCTTTTTCTTTTCAAGGGGAGAGGGTAATACTTCTGATTATAAAAACATAAACTCGCTGCAAAACACCAGGAAGGCAAACCATAAGAATTAAAAAATAGACTCACTGAGCCAGGCATGGTGGCACACGCCTGTAATCCCAAGACTTGGGAGGCTGAGGCAGAAGGATTAGTGAGTTAGAGACCAGCCTGGGCTACAAAAGTGAGCCCAAGGCCAGCCTGAACTACATAGTAAGACTCTGTCTCAAAAAGACAAAAGGGGGGGGGGGCTGGGGTAGAGAGATAGCTCAGTAGAATAAGCACTTGCCTGGCAAGTGCAAGGGCCTGAGTTCAATCCCCGGCTTCACCAAAAAATTGACTCACTGTTCAGACAGCATAGCCTCTCTTGTTCCCTTGCTTAATACTAACTATATTTGTCCCAAGTCTTACAAAAGTTCAAATCCAACTTAGTCTTATCTTCAACCTATATAGCCATCAATGAAAATAAGTAGAGCCCATTTTCTTCTTCAAGAATTTATATAGTATCACACTCAAAGTTAGTCACTAAATATCAAAAGTCTTCACTGTAATGATCAGTGGACTTCTTGATGACACTGACACCATTTCCAAGTAAGTTACAATTCATTTCAGTAGCGGTCACTTTCCTTTCCTCTAAGGCAATGCTTTTCTCAGGTACTCACTGGTTTCTTTCTTTTTCTTTCTTTTTTTTTTTTTAAGATTATTTTTATTTATTTATTTATTGTTTCAGAACCTTTGCTTATTCACTCATTTTCATGACCGGCTCAGCCCACCCTGAGGGCAGGGCTGGCGCAGCATGTGGTGCCGGGGATTGAACAGTGGTCCCTGAAGCCGCCCAAACTTTCCCAACCAGGCGCTTTAGGCCACTGAGCCATCCCGCCGGGCCCTCTTTTTTTTTTTAAGTAAGTACATCAGCACAAAATATGAAGCTGCCGAGGTCAGTATGTGCCATCAATCCCAGTGCTGAAACACGGTGTGGTGAGGTGTTTCAAACCAGAATAGTTTTGATTATCAAATACAAACATATTTCTGCTTAAGCCCACGTGACCACCTTTATCTGAACCTTCCGTAACTCCTTCAGAGTGGGAACAGACCAACGAACATTCTCCTGTGCACCATGGCAGGCAGCCCACACATCGATACTGAACATCTTGAATGTGACTAGTTCTCACTGGAGGTGTGCCTTAAAACACATGGAAGGGGCACAGCATAAAAAAAGAATGCAGGGCGCTGGGGAGATAGCTCCGTGGCACAAGTGCCTGCCTGGCAAGCGCAAGGTTGTGAGTTCAAACCCCAGTCCCACCAAAAATTTTAAAAAAATAATAATAATAATAATTTTTATACAAGTGACATGCTCAAATGTTAGTACAGTCAGCCTTCCAAAGCCACAGTTCTGCCATCCAGGCTACAGCTCATACAGATACTGCCTAAGGACACTTGAGCAGTGGTGGAGACACAGGTGTTTGTGAAGAGATGAGAACCTACCTCCCTTTGATTCCCAAGGACTTTTGTGTGTGTGTGCCAGGGATCAAACTCAGAACCCTGCACTTGTGAGGTAGGCACTGATGCCACTGAGCTATCTCCCCAGCCCAGAACTGAATTTTAGACACACTGCCACCTTAAGGTATATCACCCAATGTTATGGTTTATGTCTAGTTGTCCCCCCAAAGCCTCATGGAGTCATTGGGCGGGGACTTCTAGAGTTTGAGACTTGATCCATGATCCCTGGGATTACGGGTTTTAGTACTGATGGGATTATGGGTGGAAGTACTTCTGGGATTATGGGTGTAGCCTAGGGTGGGAGCTAAGGTGGAGAGCCTGAATGTAATATAAAGAGAGACAGAGAGACAGACTGGAGCTCTAGCTGTTGCTGCTGT
>PVJA010030104.1:0-26090 GCA_004027025.1 Myocastor coypus
GGGGGGGGTCTCCTGGCTGTGGCCAGGACTCCCTCCCTCGGGACCTAGTTCTCGCCATTGCTGTGCAGGACTCGCCTGCTCCCTCTGCTGGACAGTGGCTGGCAGCGCGTGAGAAAGACGAATTTGGTAGACCTCTCAGTGGAGAAGAGACAGGGAGAGCGGCCCACCAAGCTGGCACTTCCTGCCATTCTACTTCACTACAGGACTGGGTCTAGCTGTCTAGGGAAGTGAGGTTGCTAGCGAGAACACATGGGAATATTTCCCTAAGTTGTTTGATCTTAGAAACTGCAGAAGTCACCAGTAAGACCATACACAGTCAACAGGTTAACAAATAGTGAAAAGCACAGAGTTTATACACTGGCTCTTTCTGGTTCTGAGCAAAGAATAAGCCTCCACCAAGATGCATGCAGCTTTGGAGAAGTGGAAAGAATTAATTATACAAAGTCATATATACCAGGCTAGAAGAAATTTTAGAAAATACAAGTACAGAAGCTGGTCTTCATGACACACAAAAATTACAAGTCCATAACTCAGTCCTCGGGATAGTTCAGTGAGGCAGATCCTGGCATTAACTCTGCTTTTTCGTGTGCAGAAACTGAGTTATACATATGTGCTTAGCATTTGGGGGCCTTGGGTTTCACTCCCAGCACCACAAAAGGAAAAATAAAACTGAGTGACAGTGTGACTGAGAAGTGTAGCAAAAAATACTAGGTTGCCAACAACTGCATTCTGGTCTTTTCCCCAGTGAGAGAGGTGGCCTACAATATTCCCTCATGAGCCAGGGAGCAACAACACTGCCAGTGCCTTTTGAGCCTTCTATCTTGTTTCCCCATCCCATATCTAACAAAACACCCATCTGGGACTCCGACATGTAGGTTAACAATGAGTACATATGCAACCATTCTGTTCTTCACTACTCAGTAACTTACACAAGCCACCAAAACAGCCTTTGTGTTGGCTCATTTTGTCCAGGTACAGAGTAATGTGAAGGTGTTGAGTGGTGGTTGGATAGACAGGTGTATTAAGTGCATTTCCCAGCTAAGGGAGTTCCAATTTACAATGGGTTTATGGGATGCAAATTCACTATAAGTTGAGGAGCATCCATTTGCACTCAGAACACAACGTCATCCCATATCTGCGATTTCTGCAGCCCATTGGGATTGCCCTGTTAGGTGTGACACATGTGAATTGCCAGGGAACCTTTAAAGAGCCTTAATGGCTCCCCACCTTCCAAACCCTTGGAAACAAGTCTCTGGAGGAATCCATTCTCATGTGTTTACAGATGCTAGCAATTAACATATACACTCCAGACTTGAGGGTTTGGCCACACATTGACCCCTTCAACTGGTCTCAGGTCCGTCTGTCTGATCCTCCTGGCCCAGAGTTTGTTTGGATTCAGCGTTCTGACTGCTACACCGCCCGGCTTTGGGCCGCCCTTGACCTCCCTAAGTTTGTCTTCCATTTGTAGGGTGGCGGTGCTTACTGGCGGGTGAAAGGAGAAAGGAAAGCACCAGATCTTAGGAGACTTAGCTCAGTCTGGCGACTGTGGAGGCGGGACTGCCCAGTGGCCTCTTCCTGGCGCTGGAAAACTTCCCACTGGCACTGGATTTCTTTGCTGCTTGCACAAAATAACTAGCGGTTCAGGTTCCAGCAACGTCCCAGAGCCAGAGCTCTGGAGACACGAGGAGGAAGGGAGATTCCTAAATTTGTTAATTGCCGCAGGAGGACAGCGGTACGACCTACAAGGCCTAGGGATAAGATGACTTCTCCGGTTCATTCTCACATCGTGAAAGTGAAAGAAAGGGAAGTTAGGCAAGTGGAAGAGCCTAACAAAACGAATTTGAGGCAAAAGCTGCCCAAGACTAATTGCGCTCGGTTGAGGCACCGCTGGGATTCGAACCCAGGATCTCCTGTTTACTAGACAGGCGCTTTAACCAACTAAGCCACGGCGCCGCCCGCAGGAATACCGCGAGAAACTATTCCCCATGAGTAGTTACTCCACGGGCCGCGCGCATGTGCACGCGCATGTGCACAGGCGCTGGCGCTTGCGTAGTTTAGACCCTGGGTTGTATGAATGGTCGGAGGCTGTGAGCTGGAGCGGTGCGGGTGGCTGGGGCGGGACCGAGACCTGCGGACCTAGTTTTCTTTGCCCGTAACATCTGCTGCCTAAATCTGGCATTTTTGTATCTTTGGAGGGTGTTCGGGTCAGGTCCGAGCGTTTTGCCTCCCAGAACTGGCGCCCCGAACCGCGGCCGTACTCCACCCGCATCGGATAGCGCCGCGTCCGCCGGCGGGGTGTGCAAGGACCCTAGGGAGCCGCGGACCCGCACGGCGGCCTTGCCAGCCCTCGGGGTCCGGAACGTTGATTGGGCCGCTTCTTCCTGGGCCAGGGAGAGTCGAGGGTACCTGTCCCTCTTTGCCCTGTGAGGTAAGCCTTTACGGATTCCTGGCCCGGGGTCCCCTAGTCCTGTGGGCAGAGGTTCCCCAGGGCCTCCCACTTGCCCCCTGGGGTTTCTTCCCTGGGACTCAGTACTTTCCAGAGGGCCTCTGGGCAGCCGCAGAGCCAACTGCCAGCCACCAACTGTACTTGGAAGATTCCGCTGGAGAAACGCTAAGTCTCTGCAGAGACTGAGAGAGGAGAGGGAGGGAAGAAAAAGGAAATTAAGATGTATTCTGGACACGTATCAATTCACCAGAAATTTGGATAGTGGGCCAAGGAGCACCTGACTGAACTCAGGTGAGCCACGGCAATTGAGCAGGGCCCTTCATGTTTGTTATCTGAAAATGTCATTCTTTCTGGGTTGATTGATCTTGTGTCATAGAACTTCCAAGAATGTAGAGTCTAGAAGGGATTTTTCAGGAGGCCTTTAGTGGTACACCATCCCGGCCACGAGAAATACTCAAAGCCAAGGACAGGTCCCCTTCTATACAATTTGCAGTGTCAAGCAAGGAGAGATACAGACGTGAAACAAAGGCAATTAGCCATCCTAGCTGCTCAGCCTTTGAAAGACAACATTGTGTGTACCTCAGAATGTTTGGATGCTGTGGAGTTTGTTTTCAACCCCGTTTGTTAGTTTTGTCAGTGTCAGAGCCCAGTACTGTCCTCTAAGGGAGAAGATTCCCACGAAGGAAGGGCTTAAAGTGTCTCTCTTATCAACGAGAAAAGCACAGGCCCACAGTGAGAAAGTGGCAAGTCTGAATCCCTGAGGAAGAAGTTGCCGAAGGAGTCGAGTTGCTTGCATGAGTTGGGAACATTTTACAAAGAGTGAAGAGCCCCGCCCCCCTTCTGCTTTATCCTTTCATGTTTGTGAATGGAAAATGTCACTCTTTCTGTATTGATTTATGCTGTACAGTATCTTGTGGAAGCAGGAAGCAGGGCTGTACCTGTACCTGTGTAATGGCGTTGTGGACATTGAATCTGAGTAGAAGGCATAAAACATCCAGACCTTCCTGTGTGCTGGGCAGGTGGCCACCTGGGGGCGTTAGTCCCAGATGTGTTAGTTGGTTACCTATTGTTATGACATAATGCCCGAAGCTGGGTACTTTATTAAAAAATGTTATTAAACTTGTAGTTCTTATTTATTTATTTATTTATTTATTTTTTCTTGTTTCAGAACCTTTTGTTTATTCACTCATTTTTTTATGACTGACTCAGCCCGCCCCAACGGCAGGGCTGGCACAGCATGTGGTGCCAGGAATCGAACCAAGATCCCTGAAGCCACCCAAGCTTTCCCAAGCAGGTGCTTTAGACCACTGAGCCATCCTGCTGGGCCCCTAAGTTTGTAGTTCTAAAGGCAAGAAAGTTTAAGAACAAGTGGCTTCATCTCATGAGTGTCCTCGTGCTGTGTCCTAACACGGCAGAGGGCATCACATAGCAGGAGCACGCGTAAGAACAGCAAGCAGCACATGCAGAAGAAACCAGACATGTGGATGACTCAACTCTGTAACAGTCTGCTCTTGAGGTTACTAGCCCAGTCTCCTGATACCTAACCAACCCCCAAGAGATGGCCACTTATATTTTGCAGGGGCAGTGCCCCATGACTTAATTGTCTTCTGTCTTCCCCTTATGGAGCTTCCCCTGCCTCTCAGTAGCATTGCAGTGAGGACCAACCTTCTAGCACATGAACTGTTAAGGGACAAACCGTATCCCAAGCACAGCAGCCACAGTGCTTTGGCATCATCCACACAGGAGCCTCATGTGACTTCTCATCATTCAGCAAACCTGTCCTCAGGGAACGCTGGTACCGTCCTGGGGGCACTACTACAGGACAGCTGCACACTCCACAGGTGAGCCTATACGTGTTCCAAACACGCGACTGAATGAGCACCAGGACCTGAGCTTCAGGAAGAGCAAAGCTACTTCTGTGAGTCACACATGTGAGTTTTCCAAAGGAATCTAGATTTACTCTGCACAAAAACCGACTGTTCACCCCCAAAGATGCTATGGCCCTGAGGAGGTGGCTGGTGCTGGGAGGAGCCCAGCCTCAGGATGGCCCCTGCCCAGATCTGATCGGCCCACTCAGCTGCTGAGGGGCCCCATAGAAGGGTCCCGGCAGAGCCCCACAACCCGCACAACAGTGGCCAAGGCTCTGATCAGTCCAAGGGCCCAGTGGCCGTCATTCCGGGTCTCTTCCTCCGATGATAGTGAGATCTCCAGGGCCAATTCCTGTGCCTCTCTCCAGCAGAACATACACTTGGTGAACATTTCAGAAGCGCCATCGCTTTTGAAAGTCGAGAAAGACCTGTCACATCCTTCACACTGCCGTGGGATATTTTAAGACAGGAGCAGGAGACCCAGGTCAGAGGAGACCAAGAAATGGAGGTGAAGTTCCCCTCACACACCTGGCTCCACCCAGCTACCCTGGCTGAACACAGCAAGGCTTCTTCTCTGGAGTCTCAGATCCCAGAGTGGCCACTGCATGCCACTAGGTGAGGACAGCCTTCTGCTCCCTCTCCCCTCCAAAGCCAAGCAGGCATAGAGAGCAGGGCCTGAGGGCAGGGCCTTGGTGGTGAGGAAGGTGGAGGAGTGCCCAGCCCTGTCTGCTGCTCTGTGCAGAGCAAAACTGCAGCCCAGGGGACCTGCTGATAGCTTGACAGGCTAGGGATACCTGGCTTTTACAGAATTGCGAGAAGCAGGCAGGCTGGACAAGACAGGCACGGGTTTCTTCTACTTGGCTAAGGGAAGTGTCAGCCTCCTCCTGGTCTGTTCCTGCCTCTGGCCGCAGCTCGCAGAAGCGCACCCATCTGTCTCACCTGTTTCCCACTCGCCCTGGAGGAGTAGGAGTTCCCGAGCCTCCTGCATGAAATGGAGTACAGGGGCCTGGCCTTGGGTCTGCAGCTGGAGTGCAGGAGCTCCCGCGGTGTCCCGCTGCGCATCAAGCCATTTCTGCCCTGGACCTTCGGTGCTGCCTGTCTCCTCCACACCTCTGCATTTCCCCACCCAAGCCCACCAGCCAGGCTCGTGCCTCAGGAGCAGGGCCGAGCCCACGCAGGGGAGTTGGTCCCTGGAACCTCACCCGGGATCACCCCTATCGCTTTCCAGGTTGTGCACGGCCACCTTCTCAGTGGGACCTGTCCTTACTGCCCTTTAGCACACTGCAAGCCTGCCTCTCCCATTCTCTCTTCTTGTGCCATTTCCTTCGGATTATGGCCATTCTGTAACTTCCTACACATCCTCCTTGTAGCTTTACACCTTGTCTGTCTCTTAGAATTTAAGCTTCTGCTGGGCAAGGATTTTACTCCTGTGCGTGTATACCCAGTTGTGTAATACATGTTTGTTCAGAGAATAAATTCATTTGTAACAGACTAATGAAAGTCTTCAGTGGGTTTAATTTGACCCAGCACCAACTTGTTTCACCTTTAAGCCCATGGTCGTCTTGTACTTGATTACCAAAGTAATTTGGTCATTTTCTTCAATATTCCATAGTCTTATGGTTCTATCTTTAAACAGGGTGAACAGTAAACCATTGATCATGAAACAGTTCATGGTGCATCCGTGCACCACGAATATCATTGAATGCCCCCCAAAATGAGCTGTCACATCACAGAAAGGTGTGGAAGAAACTTACATTCATGTTAAGCAAAAGAAGTCAATATGGTTTATTGAAAGTGTTAATGTTTAATTGTTTGATCAACCTTATATACCTATATCTATTAATCTGAACTGATCTGATGATGAAAATATGTAATACCACCATTGTTAAATTTAAAATAAATAAATAAATATTTTGAATTTAAAAAAAAGTCAATATGAAAAGGTCACAGACTGTATAACCCTAAGACATTCTAGAAAAGGAAAAACTATAGAGACAGCAAGAAGTTCAGTGGTTGTCAAAGTTCTGGGGAAGAGGAGTGGGAACAAATAGATGGGACACAAAGTATTTTCAGGGTAGTAAAGCCATTCTGTATGCTACTGAAATATCAGAGGCTTGTCATGGATTTGTAAAAGCTCATAGACTGTACAAAACAAAGAGCAAAATGTTGTGAACTGCGGAATTTAGCTAATAGTCATTCCAAAAAGAATGGAGTCTTATGGACACCTTGATCTTAGCACAGTGGGACTTGGCTAGATTTCTATCCTATGGAACTGTGAGACGTTATGTTTGGTTGTTAAATGTTTAGATGGTACAGTTTAGGGTAATTATTATAGCAGCAATTTTAAAAACTGCACTGAAATTAGACTCCCTAAAATAGAAGAAACAATCAAAAATGGGTAACTGAAATGAATAGACACTTCTCAGAAGTGGTACAAAGGGTACACATGGTTCAACATCTCTGGCCATTAGAGAAAGGCAAATTAAAGCAATACCAAGATGCCATCTTACTCTGGAATGAATGATTCTCATCAAGAAAGCAAATAATACTGGGGCTGGGGATATAGCTCAATAGAATAAGCACTTTCCTGGCAAGTGCAAGGTTCAATCCCCAATAACGGGGTGGGGGGGTGGGGGGAGCAAATAATAAAAGCTAGGTGTGTGGTGGGGCATGCCTGTAATCCCAGCATTTGGGAGGCTGAAGCAGGAGAATCAAGGTCAGTCTGGGCTACATAGTGAGTTGAAAGCCAGCCTGAATGGTATAAAGTGACCTTGTCTTAACAACAACAGGCAAAAAGGAAGGGAAAGAAAGAAAGAAAGAAAAGAAAAGAAGAAAGAAAGAAAAGAAAGGAAGAAAGAAAAGAAAGGAAGAAAGAAAGAAAGAAAGAAAGAAAGAAAGAAAGAAAGAAAGAAAAATCAAATAATAGCCAGTGCTGATGAGGCTGGGGATAGGGTGTCTACATTGTTGGTGGGGATGTAAACTAGTATAACACCTATGTAAGTCAGTATGAAGATTACTTAAAAACTAAAAACAGAAATTCCATTTGACTTAGGCAATCCCCTTCCATGTATCTTCCCAAAAGAGTTAAAGACTTCGTACAGTGACACATGCATACTCACTTCATTTTTTTGTCAAACTGGGGTCCGAACTCATGACCTTGCACTTGCCAGGCAGTCACTTGTGGTATGGGCCTATCTTCCCAGCTCCGCTGCATACTCACTTTTATAGTAACATAACTCACAATACCTAAATCTTGGAAGTGGCCTATTTGTTCATCTACAAATGAACAGATAAAGAAAATGTGGTATTTACTCAGATTGGACTACTGTTTTGTCATAAAGAAGGATAACTTTGAATCATTTGCAGGAAAATGGATACACCTTGAGGCCATAATAGTAAGTGGAATAAATATGACACAGAAGTTAAAATATCTCTTAGTAGAGAAGCCTGAAGTCTAACTTTTTGATTGCTTTTATTTTTTTGGAGGACAGAATCTCATTATGTAGCCCAGGCTGGCTGCAAACTTGTGGTGATCCTCCTGCCTCAGCCTCAAAAGTGGTGGCACATGCACGATCACAAATTGTAAATGATTTACAGAGAAAAATAAAAGGTGGACGATAGAAGATAGGGCGATAGGGCCCGGCAGGATGGCTCAGTGGTCTAAAGCCCCTGCTTCGGAAAGCTTGGGTGGCTACAGGGACCATGGTTCGATCCCCGGCACCACATGCTGTGCCAACCCTGCCCTCAGGGAGGGCTGAGCTGGCCATAAAAGTAAATAAACAAACAAAAGTTCTGAAACAAGAAAAAAAATAATAAAATTAAAAATTCTTTAAAAAAAAAGATAGGGAGATAGAACTTTCTCAAATAGGAAAAAGGAGAAAGAGATGGAAGGAAAGGGGAGGGGAAAACAGGAAGAGGAAGCAAAGAGAATGAAGATGTGCTCTGTAGATGCACTGATTCCCCATTAGGAATGTAATTATGTATTGCAGACACCTACTAATAAAATTTGTAAAAAAAAAAAATGCCAGGCGTGGTGGTTCATGCCTGTAATCCCAGCACTCGGGAGGCTGGGCTACAAAAGTGAGCCCAAGGCCAGCCTCTCAACTGCATAGTGAGACCCTGTCTCAAAAAGACAAATAAATAAATAAATAAATAAATAAATAAATAAATAAATAAACTTTTAAAAAATACATTAAAAAATAAAAGTATGTGCTTCAGATCTCTGCTTTCAGTTCTTTGGAGTATATACCTTGCAGTAGAATTGCTGGGTCATAGGGTAGCTCTTGCCTTTTTTAAAAAATGCCAAACTGTTTTGCATAGCAGCTGTGGTATTTTACATTCCCCAAAGCCATGTACAAAGACTCCAGTTTCTTCTCATCCCTCCTAACACTTGGTATTCTCCATGCTTTTTGTTATTGCTATTATCTTGTCTTTGTACTAGGGCTGAACCCAGGGCTTTCGCACTGAGCAAGTGGATGTACAGTTTCCATGGCACCTTTTGTTGAAAAGATTGTCCTTTTCCTAGTGAATAATCTTTGCACTCTTGTTAAAAATCAAGTGATGGGGGGGGCCCTGGGGAGATATCTCTGTGGCACAATTGCCTGCCTGGCAAGTGCAAGGTTGTGAGTTCAAACCCTGGTCCCGGAAAAAAAAAAAAAAAAAAAAAAAAAAAATCAAGGGATCGTGTAAGTTAGGGTTTACTTGTTGGCTTTCCAGTCTACTGCTTTGCTGTCATTATATCTGTATAGTTGAGTGTTGAAGAGAGGAAAATCTTCCAACTCTTTCCCCCCCTTCTCCTCCATCCTCCCATTCCCCACCACCAACTCTACAGTAGAGATTGAACCTGAGACCTTTGCATTAACTTACACCCTCAAACCTTTTACTTTTTATTTTAGGGCCTCACTATTTTGCCCAGGCTGGGCTTGAGCTTTCAATTCTCTTACTTCTGCCTCACATAATCCTGGGAGTACAGGTATATCCCATCACACATGGCTCCTTGCTTTTCTACTTCAATATTGCTTTGAGTACCCAGGGGCCCTTTATTTTTAATTTTATTTTTCCACAGAACAATAAACACATTTATTACATGAGTTAAACCAGGAGGGAAGGTTTATTTTTCCTTTCTGGGCCCTGATTTTCCTCAGATAGAACCCCAGCTCTTTGCCCCTTAGCACATAGCCATCTGCTTGGCCACACTGGCCTGGTCTTGATGCAATGCAGACAAGGAGCTTGCCCTGCTGAACTGCTCTTCCAGAAGACTGCTGATTTTGGCGTTCTTTTTCCTTTGCTCATACTTATTTCAATTTTTCTTTGATCATTTTTTGTTTAAAACCTCCTCCTCAAGAGTCAGCTTGGCCCCCCTTTTTCA
This sequence comes from Myocastor coypus, assembly GCA_004027025.1. Taxonomy (NCBI): domain Eukaryota; kingdom Metazoa; phylum Chordata; class Mammalia; order Rodentia; family Myocastoridae; genus Myocastor; species Myocastor coypus. The sequence continues at coordinate 9,683 of PVJA010030104.1, forward strand.
GCCCAGGGCATAGTGGCATTCATACTACTGTCGGTAAGGCATGCTGTCAGTGGGCACAATGCAGTTTTTCACCAGGGTCTTGGTGTGGACCAGCACATTATTGGGTGCCTTGCAAACTACATCAATGATCCTTGTTTTTTGAGTACAGCACTCAGAGCCCCAGGAGAAGTTTCCCATATCTAGCCACAGGGCTCAGCACTCCTTGTTGCCTCTTGGCACTCAGACTGTGTGTTTGCAGCCGGCACCAATCTTAGTGTTGGCAGCTAAGTGTTGGGAGGGCACCCCAACTCATACTTCCACTTCTCATGGAGGGCTTTCTTTTGCCCCTGGTCTTGCGGCGCCTGTGCCAGTTGTCCTGAAAGATGCCCATCACTCAGTGCCTGCTGGAAAGAATTAGGGATCCTTTAAATCCTTTATGAATTTGAGGGTTGGCCTTGGCATTTCTGTGAAAAAGACTGTTGGGATTTTGGTAGGAATTGCCTTGGCTCTGTGGATGTTTTGGGTAGTACCAACCTCTTCTTTAAAATGTTGTTTTCCTATAAATGGAAACAGGATATCTTTCATTTATTAAGTCTTCATTTCCTTCAGCTTTCTGAAATTTTTGTTTGTCTGTTTGTTTTTATACTTTGGATGCAAGGTTTATTCAGGGCTGCATTTGCACAGGTTTATAGAATATTTCCTCTAAGATGACAAGACAGCTCCCCTCAGTGAGACCCTGGTATAAATGCATTTGTTTTACTTATTGAGCAAGAGGGTAACACTAAACACCAAAGCTTTTGGCTGTGGCACTGAAATGATGCTGCACGGGTCACTCTTTGAAGGCTACAATCAAGGACCCACTCAGCTTTTTAGCAATGCAAGCCCAGTTGAGGTCTTCCAGCCCGTTTGCTTGACATTCATGTTTTATGCCTTGGAACATCTTTTTGATGGCATCCTTGGAGCTGGCGTAGATCATCTTACTCTTCTGAGGGACCAGTTTTGGAGCCCACAAAAAAGAACATTGGCTGTTCTTTCCTGGACTCCTTGGTCTCAAAGCTTGCATTGTACAAAGCACAGTGACAGTCCTCAGGAAGCATCCCCTCAAAGTGCGTGAAGGGATAGGTGATGGTCACGCCCACATCTCCAACCAAGATCTCTTGGCCTTCTTCAATGATGCATTTTTTGTCTGCACTGAGACAAGACATGACAGACTTCTTTCTTTTCTTGATTTCCTCTGGTGTGGAGCATTTCTGAACTTTTATACCATAAAAAATGCAACATACTTTATCAGCAACTTGCACTGCCTATTGTTGCTATGTGGTGGGCCAGTCAGGCCTTTTATTTCCTTGTATTTTAAGAAAGGGTCTACAGGGTGTTCAGGGTCTCACTACTAGATCAGACTGGTAGTGATACACCTGTTTACAGCCTCCCAAGAGCTGGGATTACAGGCATGCACCGCCATGCCCCCCCTTTATATGTGCTTTTCAGTGGTGTTCAGAAGGCTAGAAAGAAATAAAGGGTGATCTTTCCATCTGGCCTCAAGCTTTTGTTGTCAGGTCTTCGTTATAGAAAACACTAATAGTTCAATATTATGACTTAATTATTGTGGACTAATCAGGCCCACCATCTCACAAGTGAGTGTGCACAGCAGTAGAGGCTTAAATAGAGACAGCTGATGTGATTTCAGGGCTCCAGGAGCATCAAACTCTCTAGCAGAATTCAAGATCCTCTGGAGGCTAAGGTAAAGAGCTTCTCTGGGCAACCTGCACTTACTTGGCTTTCGAAGAAAGGAAAGGATACTGAAGAAAGCACAGGAATCTGAGCAGGACCTTGGGAGTCATACAAGTAATATATTTTGTGAATTTAAGAGAACCATGTTATCTCCAGGAAGGCCTTCACCACAGGAGTGAGATACCTGCACACAGAGTCTTTATTTAGTTAATGTAGATTAGAGCCAGGTGTCGTTAGCTGTGGCCTTATCTTGTTCTTTAAAGGGTCACGACATCACAAGTCACTATGGGCCTCAGCCGAGTCCAGTGACTCATACAGGTTCATTGACTGTGAAACTGCTGCCCACCTTCAGACAAGGGGCCCAGGCCTTGGACAGACTCAGAAATAAACATAGAAAACCAACTGCTTAATTTTAAATCCTGCTCAGAGCTACTTTGTAGTGGTTTCCATCAAAATACCACCCAGGGGTCCTGGTGGTGAGGCAGCTTTTGGCTTCATGTTAATGCAAACTGCTGTGACCCACGGTGTGTGAGCGAATGGTCGGGCTGGCACAGCTTCATGACATCTGCATCAGCAGCTCTGTCATCCCCTGGCCTTTCCTTTGTGGAGAGAGGAGGAAGGCAAGGCAACAGGTACGGTAGGAGGACAGGGAGCGTGAGAGGTTACAGTGCTGCATATAACGAAAAGAAATTCGAGGGAGCAGGAAAGAGAGAGAGAGCAGAGAAGAGGAGGAGAGAAACTAGGATGACCTGAGAGGGGACAAAAGGATTTTAACCACAGGGAGGTTTAATATTTAGTTTTGGGCTGCTTAGTTGCTGGGGTGTAAATTTTCTTTGCATCCCCAAACCCTCGTGAGAGACAGACTGGCCCCATCCATCACCCAGGATGTGTGCTGCTGGAGGAGGCGTGGTCTGTGTTCCCGCAAGCACGCACAGATGAAGGTGAGTGTGGGATGGCAGAAGTTGTGGGGTACAGGGTCCCTGGAACAGGGATGATGAATGACCCAATCCTGGATTCCTGCCCTGCTGGGTAATGTGTCTCTAACTATAAAACCACTTTGAGTTAGGACTCTTAATTTCTATCCAGAAACACTCAGCTAACAAGCCTCATGTTAGAGCCACCAGCTCACACTACCTATGTCTTACAGTGACATATGTCCCCCTGCACAGACCTTCCTCTCCCCTGTTCCATTGACCACAGTGCCTCTCCTCTCCATCCAAGGCAAGTCCCTCCTCCCCTGAGAAGCCCTCCCGCCCATCCCCGCCCACCACTGCAGCCCGGTCCTGAGTCTGTTTCTATCACACCGCTGGCGTGGCTTCTCCACTCCACGCATCCCTGTTGAGATTTTGCTGGTTCTCTCTTGTTTCCCCTATAGGGCGTCAGCCCCCTCAGGAGGCTCCCAGATCTGTCTGGCTGCTGTGGAATCAGCTTTGGGTAGTGCTCGGAATGACTCAGGAGTACAACTCCGATTGGATGCTGCCATTTGTACCTTCAAACAATAAAAGAACCTGCAACACAGCATGAAGAGTGTGTGTGTGTGACATCCTTTTCAGTGAGAATTATTGTGGATGTTGGGCTAGCCAATGTAGAAGCAATGTGCTGGGGAAATGTAAGGTTAGGTTCCCACAAGCCTCTATTCATGTTGTCATTAACTGATCAACATAGAACTTTGTTTTATGAGTGCTTCTGTTTAAACACACACACACACACACACACACACACACACACACACAGATTTGTTGACATTGATTCATTAACATTGAACTCGTAGCCAGCAGCACTAAGGCTCATCCTTGAAGTATATCTAACATAAGTGTGTTTTCTCTGTTAGGTGCATCACATTCTTTTTTTTTTTTTTTAACTTTACTTATTTATGTTATGGCCAGGTCAGCCTGCCTGGGGGTGGGGCTGGCACAGCATGTGTGGTGCCAGGGATTGAACCACAGTCCCTGTGGTTGCCTGAGCAGGCACTTTAGACCACTGAGGTATCTCACCAGCCCCAGGTGCATCAAATTCTTGTACTTAGGAATATTATACAGCAAACACTTCAGTACTGTGCTTGAGAGGCATTTTATTTTATTTTTATTTTATGCATTTGGCATAGGGTCTCACTACACAGCTCCAACCTGTAGTGATCTTCCTGTTTTAAGCCTCCCCAGTGCTAGGATTACAAGCGTGTGCCACCACACCCTGGACTCAGTCAGTGGCTCAGCATGCCCTAGGGTCAGGCCCAGCATAGCATGCAGGATTGAGGAATCGAGTCAAGAGCCATTTTAAAAATAGCAAACTAAACAACAGAAAGAACCAAAAGTACAGGGGCTGAGGTTGTGGCCCAATAGTAGAGAGCTTACCTAGCATGCTCAAAGCCTTGGATTCCATCCATAGAAGGCCAAAATAAATTTTTTAAAGCATAAAAATGCAAAATCCTGACCCTAGATAGGCCACACAAAGGGTGCCTTACTGTGGAGAGTTACAACAAGAAAACAGTGTCATCTCGTTCAGCCCTAGCCAAGAATGCGCGCTTGCTCAGGTTTTGCGGCTCAGCAGTGTCTGTGAGTGACCTTGAAAGGATCTCCAGGGCTGATTCTCGGTTTACACATGAGTGTTAGCAAGTAGGCAAATTTGCAAATACAGAACCTTAGCACTAGTGATTGACTGTATGTGACTCTGACCGCAGTAAAGCCAAGGGCGGAAGTGGGGGTCGCTTGCTAGTGAACTGAGTTAGAGACAGGGTGCCTCTGAAGAAGCAACGCTGTTCACAAACATCCTTCTGTTTCTCAGACCTGGCTTCCTTGCTGCTCCCCGCCACAAGGAGCACGCTCCACTTGACCACTGGACAGAGGAGGACACAGTTGGTTCCTGACTCTCTGGAGCACCAGGGCTGGTCTGATCACAGAAAACAGACCAAATGTGGGAAGGAGTGGCCCCAAGAACATTTAGCAGACGGTTTATTACACTGGTGGGCTTCTGAATAGGATTTCTCTGTAGGCAGCCATTGGTCTTACTGTGAACAGTTCTACCCAGGGAGACACGGTGGTAGGAATGAGAAAGATAGACAAGAAGACGAAAAGCTGGGCTAGGTGGTCGCTAGTCTTCCTGATGGGCAAGACTAATTCAACCGCACACACCGAAATGATCCTTTATTTATACGTTTTGCACAGTTTGTATCACATGACACAAAGTTGCCTAGCCACTAATAGCTGGCCTGAACCAGACAGGTTGTTTTTCTCAGCACCGGGGATAGCTTGTTTGCTTTAGGCACTGAGGCCCAGTCCTACACATTTCCTCCGGCTCCCAGTATTTCTCCAAAAGAGTCAGAGCCCCACTTCATAGGGTTTTGGGGACTTTTAAAGAAAAAGTGAACATATAGGTACATAGGAAGATTTGGCACATATGATTAGAGGGTCAAGTGACATTTTAGGTTGCTAAGGGAGTTTAAACCTTTTAGGTTACATCACAAGACCATCAGTTATACAAAGCATGGGATATACAGAGGAAGAAAGGCCCTGTTACATTTTGAAGTTTTTGTTATTTGAGTTTTTTTGTTTACTATTATTATGGACTGTTCAGCCTGCCTGGGGGTGGGGCTGGTGCAGCATGTGGTGCTGGGGATCGAACTGCGGTCTCTGCGGCTGCCTAAGCAGGCACTTTAGACCACTGAGCAATCCTGCCAGTCCTGCCCTATTATATTTTAAGTTACAGTTATACAAAGGCAGTAAAGACAGGGATTTACACAAAAGAAGTATTCTGTTATCAGGCCTACCAGATATGTTCACTTGATCTTGGCAGGCATCTTGGGTAGGCTTTTAGTTAAAATTTCAATTTCCCCTTCATCTGTACTTCCCTCACACATGGCAGCTCCTCGTCACTGTCCCTGTTCATATCTTTACCCCTTTACCTGAAAGCCGCTCCCAAATATTCTATGTGAAAGCAACTCTTACTTACTCTGGGTCAGAGGTTATTGACCCCAACCCCTACATCTGGGAGCAGACCAAGTGCCCAGACTTGGCCAATCAGAGTTTTTTTTTTTTTTTTTTTTTTTTTCACAAGAGCACAAATACACTTTTATTTTCCATTAGTTTAAATTCTTGAGGGGTACAGCATCACACGGATTCGGTGTCCGATGGCCTTAGCAGGAAGGTTGCTTCGGAACTTGGCACAAACCATGCCGCTGTTTCCATGGGCCCGAGTTACTTTTCCTCAGATCACTCTGGTTTTGTTTGGTTTACCACCTGGAGTCACTGTGTTGTTTTTTGCTTTGTATACATAAGCGCATCTCTTGCTCAGGTAGAATTCAGTTTCATCCCGGGCATAAACACCTTCAATTTTTAAGAAGAGCTGTATGTTCTCTCTGATTCCGGAGACCCCGCTTATAGCCAGCAAAAGTGGCTTTGCACCATAGTCTTCCAGACATATTTGCCTTTTAGAAGTCCTGTTCCCAGAACGCTCCCCAGACTCCAAGATGGTGGAAAAAGCCCAATCAGAGTTTTTCATCCCCTGAAAGTGATTGGCTTAGAGGTGGGCACGTATCTGAAGCTGAGCCAATGGGAGTCTTCACTGGGAGAGCCCTGGTACTATCAGGTAGAGGGCTTGCCTTCAGGATCACCAGTGACCAGAGTGAGGTTGGCCTGGGCCACCATCTGTGATACCAGCTTTGCCTTGTGGAGGTGAAACGCAAGAGCAAAACAGAGGGAGAGCTGAGTTTCTGACAAAGTCAGACTTGCTTCTGGGCTTTTCGTTGTAAGAGTTAACAAGTTTTCTTTGGTGCATAAGTCACACTGGGTTGCGTTTCCATTGCTTATAAACAAACTTATGCCTGTGAACTTTTTGTCTTCATGGCAAAAATAAATAAATAAATAAATAAATAAATTCCCCCTCCTCCTTGTTAGAATCACTGGAAATTGTCTTTCTGTCTGGCCTTAGCAAAGTCCATACAAATGGAATATGAAGAGCTCCACTGGCACCCTTCCAGAGCAGAGCCTGGCACGTGTGCATCACTCACTGTCACTGGCAAAGCAGCAGGAGCTCACCGAGCCTTTGTGGCCCTGCATGAGAGTCACACTGGCACCCTGGTTTCGAAACTCCCCTGAGTAGACATTCCATATTTTTAAAGTCTTATCCCAGGAGGTGGTTGGTACACAGGAAGTGGCCACTGAAGGTGAAACAGCAGTTCGACAGGTGCTCTTGTGGGCCCTGAAACACAGACAGGGGCTGTGTTAGCACTTCCAGGACTGGAGAAGACACATCCCCAGAAGAGGCCACCATCTCCAGTGGGCAAATGGGCATCGGTCCTTGATTCACCACAGTGCAGACATGAATAGCTCAGCCTGCAGCACCCTGCTCCAGGATCTCTCAGCCTCCCTGGTGTTGACGTTCTGTGCTGAGTAACTCTTTTTCTTTTTCGGACAGTGTCTTGTTGTCTTACTACGTAGTTCAGGTTGGCCTTGAATATATTATGTAGACCAGGCTGGCCTCCTACTTGTGGGAATCCACCTGCCTCAGCCTCCTGAATGTTGGGATTGCAGGCATGTACCCCTGTGTCCAGCCACAAATCTTTGCTGTAGAGGCCCACCCTGAAGAACAGGGATGCTCAGCATTGCCTCTAGCCTCTATCTTTAGATACCAATAGCACCTGTCATAAACCCTTATGACAACCAAGAATGTTCCCAATCTTTGCCAAATGTCCCCTGGGGAGCAAAACTGCCCCCAGTTGTGAAGCACTGGAATATTCAAAGCTGTTTGTAGCCTAATGAAGAAACATCTAAAAAGCCATCGGTGGTGGCTAACAAACTGACAGCCACTCAGCGTCAGTGCTGGATCCACGTACAGAGGGGATGTTCCTCTCTCCTCCTTCCCTTAGCTCCTTCTCTCCATGTCCCTCCCTGTGTCCCCTGACCCACCTTTTTCTCATTTGCTGTCTTTATTTTTCCATACCAGTGCTCTCTTCCTCTTTTCCTCTGTCTCTTCATCTGTCTTCAGTGCCCTTAAAGCACAGAATAATGCTGTATGTCTAATAAAGGATTGGGTTACCCATTCTTGATTTTAAAATAGCTTCTTTACTTGAAAAGAAAAAAATCTATCAGATTTTGGCCACTTTTGTTGTTTGTTAGCCACAGAGTACTTTTCCTGAGATTCTCATTTTGTCTTATAGAGTTTCTGGTGACATTATAAACAAGTCTGTTCAACTCTGCAAAATCAGCCATTTCACTAGAAGAAAGGGCTGAGCAAAACTGTTTTCCAGAGCTCAGGTCAGAGCGTCAGACCCCATTTTGGTTCACTGAAAGGCAGTCTGAGCAAGGTGAAAAGAGAAGAAACATCATCTCCTCAGGGGTGCCCAAGGCAGACCTCCTTGCGTCCCAGCATCTGGTGGACAAAGGACCCTGGCATACACAGAAGGTTCGACCCCCCATCACCAGTTTGTAGATGGGAGCTTCCTCTGCTCTCTAGGAGGGCTCTCACTTCAAGTAGGTAAATTACACTTCTCATAAAAGAAGGACAGAAGTCCAGGAGGGGTGCGTGTGCTGATTTGTAGTTCTGGACAGGATGGGGTCGTTGCACTCATCTCTCTTCTCTAAGTGCAGCTTACAATGCTAGGCCCTGTTTATAGGTAATGGAAGGAGGCTGAGGAGGGCTGAGGGAGGAGGTCCAAGAAAGGGACAGCCTAGCAAAACAGAAAACATTTAGATAGCTACTGTGCTGTGAGCTACACATCTCAGGAAAAACTGCAGCCTTGTCCTATCCTTGCTAGTGAATGCTGAATGGGGAGCCTAGACTACCACCTTCCGGGTGGTAGTGAGATGTGGCCGGCTACAGCAGATTTAATAGACGAGAATCTTGCAATACGCAAATGCCCAACATGCAAGTGAACTCCCAAGATCCAGGAAAAGCTCAACACGAATGAGAAAGATCATCGATATCAAGATTCAATACTGAAGCCGGGTGTGGTGGTGCACGCCTGTAATCCCAGCACTCAGGAGGCTGAGGCAGGAGGATCGGTGCGAGTTCGAGACCAGCCTGGGCTACAAAAGTGAACTCAAGGCCAGCCTCAACTGCATAACGAGACCCTGTCTCAAAAAGACAAAAAAAAAGATTCAATACTGAGATGTCAGAGATGTTAGGAACACAAGAGTAGGATGAGTACGATAGCAAGTGGAATAAGCCAGTCATGAAATGACGCATATCATGTGATCCCACTTGCATGAAATACTGTCCTGAACAGGCAAATTCACAGAAGGGAAAAGTTGACTGGGAACTGGTAGAAAGGGAAGTTATTGCTAAATGCGCATAGCTGCTGATGAAATGGTGCTGGAAATAGATAGTAGGGATGGTTGCACAATATTGTGATTGCAATTATTCCACAAAATTTAGCACTTAAAATGTGCAAAATGGCAAGTTTTATGTGCATGTATTTCACCAGCATTAATAAGGCCCTATCTTAAAGGGCTGGCCAAATAGCTCAGTGATTAAAGTGTCTGCAAGCAGGTGCAGGGGGCAGGGGTTTGATTCCTGGGCCTCCTGTATCAGCCCCAGGGATAGCAACTGAGACTGGGTGTGGTAATGTACTCCTATAATACAGGCTCTCAGGAGGCTGTAAACAGGTGGATCACTATGAGTCTGACCTGGCACTGAGACCCTGAACAGCCTGTAGAGCCTCCATAAAATACAAAAAAAAAAAAAAAAAAAAATCCTATCCTCAAAACCATTAACTTCACTTTACATGGCTGAATGTATAGTAGGTTTTTAAAGGGGGAAGCAAGGAGACAGGAAAGCAAGAAAGGAGAAAGTAGAGGCTTCTTGGAGGGAAATGCAAGGTTATAAGACACCAGAGAGTGATTGGCCACCATATTATATATTCTTTTTTATATATAAAGACACTGTTTTATTTTATTTAATTAATGTATCATATGTGTCTTACAGAGGGTCTCACTATGCAGCTTAGACTCTAGTGATCCTTCTGTTTTCAGCCTCCCCAGCCCTGGTATTATAGTCATGACAGGGCTTGGTGGCCAGCTCAGCACACCCAGGGTGGGCAGGCGGTACAGAGGATTCAACCTCGGTCCCCGCTGTGCTTGCCTAGGCAGATGCTTAGTCTCCTGAGCTATCTTGCTGGCTCTTATATTGTATATTCTTGTGAACCTTTTAAATTTTGAACTGTTACATGTTTTCTTTCTTTCTTTCTTTCTTTCTTTCTTTCTTTCTTTCTTTCTTTCTTTTCTTCTCTTTCTACATATTTAACAGATATTTATTGAGTAGCGCCAGCATACCAGGTGCTGGGGATACACGAGTCTATACAGCATTCCTACCTTCTGGGGCTCTCATTCTAAAGCAGAAGACACAGTCAACAGGTGCACAGTCAATGGGTAGGAAGAAGGTGACGTCAGGGTGTTGGCCCCAGAGGAACTTAGGGTGGGAGGAGGGGCGGCCTGTCTAAGAGGAGTAGAGGAAGAAGCTGCCATTCCCATGTTTGAGAAAGGAGAAAGGGGAGAGGGGTTCCCAGGGGTGGAGGGGACAGAGGAAGTAAGGAGAAGGACTGTATAGCTCTAACTCAGCTCTGAGACTCAGTGGAGTCTGAGACTCTTCCCTGTGTTGAATTTATTTTGCAATTGGGTTTTCTAGATTCAAAGTGACAGGAATCCCTTGGCACAGGGACCTGAACATCAGCTCTAATGGTGTGTGTGTGTGTATTCTGTAAGGGGCCAAGAATGGATTGGAAGATTGGAAGTACTGAGAGGACACATGGAGCATCCTAGGACAGACATATGACAGGCACATGGGAATGTGACGCAGCAGTGTGCTCTGCTTTGACGGCCTGGCCCTATGTGTTTCCCAAAGTTAGGAGCGCTAACTTTTTTTTTTTTCTTGTTTCAGAACTTTTGTTTGTTTGTTTGTTTATTTTTATGGCCAGCTCAGCCTGCCCTGAGGGCAGGGCTGGCACTGCATGTGGTGCCAGGGATTGAAATGCAGTCCCTGAAGCTGCCTAAGCTTTCCTAAGCAGGTGCTTTAGACCACTGAGCCATCCTGCCAGGCCCATGGAGCACTAACTTCTGAGTCAGGCAGACCCAGGGTGGAATCTGGGCTCACTGACCATCTGACCTATCTCAAAACAAAAAACAGTTATAAACAAAGAGTGATTATTTCCAGAGACAATCACTTTTAGACAAAATAAGACTACCAATAGACAGGGCCAGCGAGCTAGCTCAGCGGTCTAATGCAACAGCTTAGGCAAGCTTAAGCAACCACAGGGACCACGATTTGATCCCTAGCACCACATGCTGCACCAGCCCCACCCCCAGGGCAGGCTGAGTTGGCCATGACATAAAGAAAGAAAGTTAAAAAAAAAAAAAAAAAAAGACTACTAGTAGACCTTTTGCTTATTTCCCTTTCCCACCACCATGTTCACTAGGACAGCAGAGGAGGGTGGGTTGGATGGTGGCCCCCACAGGAGCTCGGTCCCCTCTGCCTCCTTCATCCCTGCTAAACTCAGCTTTCTCCCTCTAGGAACTAGCACAAGCCAGGGCCCGCAGGGCGGCCAAGCCATGCAAGGTCCTGCAACTCTGCTCTGTCTGCAGGGAGGAAACCCAGGCCCCAGGTCACCCAGCATGGGAAACCACACCCCAGTGCCTGACCAGGCCACCAGGGGAAGCTGGCTCTGGCAGGAGTCAAGGAGCAGAGCAGCAGGGAGGGCGACAGGAGCGGCTCACGGTGGGATCCTGATACCAGGGCCCGGAGCCCAGGGCTGGAGCCATCTGGAGGTGGCGGTCTGCCAGCGAACCTTTGGAGCAGCGGGATTAGCATGACTTCCTGTTTTAGAGGAGAGCTAGGAAATGTGTGTGTGTGTGTGTGTGTGTGTGTGTGTGTTTGTGTGTGTGTTGCACAGGGGATTGAACCCAGGGCTGTTGAACTGAGCTGCACCCCAGTCCTCTTTTTATTTATTTTGATACATTGTGTGTCCAACTTGCCTGTGCTTGAACTCGTGATCTTCCTCCTGGCCTCCCAGGGTGCTGAGACTGTATTCTTTCCCTTGGATTTGCATTGGAAAGAAGTGCATTTGGGGCCAAGCCCAGTGCGCAGACCATAGCTGCTGGCTTCTCCCTGCCTGTGTCTCCATCCTGCTTGGAGTACTGGAGACCACACCTGACACACCACCACAGGGACACCCGCTTGCGGTGGGCTCTGAGAGGGTGCAGAGGGCAGCGCCCCATCGACATTGCTACTGCACCGGGATAGCCTCTGGGCTCCTCATCTGGGGATGGTGAGCAGCGTGGCCTGGGAGGTGACAACCCAGATCTTGATGCACCTGTCCAAGGAGACGGTAGCCACCCTCTGGCTGTCGGGATCAGAGCAGTGCGGAGATTGACCTTCTGTGATGGCCTGCAGCACAGGAAAGCGGCTCCTTACCGTGAGGGCCACCTGCTGGGCCCCTCGGCCACTGACATTGTGGAGTCACAGCTCCAGGTCTCAGGAGTGACCGTGCACCTGCACACACAGTTCCTGAGTGCCTGCCTTGAGCCAGGCTCAGAACCCAGAGCCCAGCTGGCCTGCTCCCTGCATGACAGGAGCCACGCCCTTGGGCAGGCAGCACTCCCCACGGGGGCGGGGGCTGGGGGTGGGGGTGAGGATGGGCACTGCAGGACCCGCCTCAGCCTAGCCCACCTCCGGGGGCCCACAAGGGCCTTAAAAGCCATCTGGCAGGAACAGAAGCACGCCCCAGGCAAACGGAACAGCCCATGCAGAGGCCTGGTGGGTGGACCCAGCCAGAAGTGTGGCGGTAAGCAGAAACCTGGAGTGGAGAGGCTGAGTGTGACGTGATGCACGAGGGGAGAGGCAAGCTGTGGGGTGGTGCTCGTGCCATGGTAACACGTCGGTAAAAGAAACAGAAAGGACATGTGGGACATAATCACACGTACAGTTCAGAAAGGCCATTGTGAAATGTACTGTTAGTAACAGACATCTCTGGCCAGGAATGGAGGCACATGCCTATAATCCCAGCACTCTGGGAAGCTGAGGCAGGAAGCTTTCAAGTGTGAACCCAGTCAAGACCACTTAGTAATTTAGGAATACCTTGCCTCAAAAAATGTTTTTTCAAGGTTTCGGGGGGGGAAAATAGATTCATGGTACTGGAACCCTGGGACCCTTTGCTCAGTGCAAAGGCCTTGGGTTCAATTTCTAGCACTACCAAATAATAATAATGATAATAAAAGTAATAAGGATCTCTGGGCTGTGATAGAGCTCAGTGATAGGACATTTGCCTAGCATGCTGGAGTCCCTGGTTGGCTCTCAGCACCACACAATACTAAGTATAATGAGAATGATAAAAGATACCTCTGGGGAGGAGGCAGGACAGGCACAGCTGCCTTTCATTCTTTTCATATTGAGTTATTTAAAACAGTAACTACATCTTTTTTAAACTTTTTTTTTTTTAATGATAATTGTCAACTTACACACAGGTGAAGGGAGCAGCATAGGAAGCAGCACTTCTGCTGTGGTAATATCATGATACTACTACAGTGTCACCACCAAGGAATTTATATATGATATTTTTATAAGAATATATAAATTATTATTTTTTTCTGTAATGTTCTGTAGAAGCTGGATGCAAAAGTGCTTGCATGTAGTCCCAGCACTTTGCAGGAGCTAAGGCAGGAGGATCACAAATTTTAAGTCCTGCTTGGGCAGCTTAGTGAAACCTTGTCTCAAAATAAATGAGCTGGGGATGGAGCTCAGTGTGTGGGCCCTGGGCTAAATCCCCAGTATCATAAATAAATAAAACCAAGTAGAAATATTCAGCAGGCTGGGCCTATGTGCACACGCATGCAGCTGGAGAGGAACATTGTTTCTTTTGTTACAAACACAAGACTGAAATGAAAAGCATTATTAACCAGGACTAGCCTTCCTCTTAACTATGCTTTTCTCAGTGTCCAGATTTCACCAAGAAAGGCTAGCAGAAGTCACTATGGGTCAAGTGACAAGCAAGGGCTTCTATGGAGGGCAAGATGCAGCTGGGAACCTGGGCAATTTCACCTTCAATATATGGCGCAGTGGTGATGTTTTTTACATCCATTATGTAGATTTCATGATGCATATGCAAGCGTGAGACCAAGTACTTTCCCATCAGGAGAAAACTCAAAGGATTCTACAAAGGTATCATGCCTAATCATCCACCAAAAGGATGCAGTGATCCAAAGGTCCTTTCTTCCCTCTTGCTGGCCCAGCCACCCAATAGAATTCTCTGTTCCTCTTGGGTAGCTCTCTTTACAAAGATATAGTGACTTTCTTTGTCTCTCTTAATTAGTCTCAGCTTGAAATTCATTTGTGTGCACATAAAATAGCTACCCCTGCTTTTTTCTAGGTACCTCATACATGGAAATTTTTTTTTCATCCTTTTACTTTCAGTCTATGAATTTCTTTTTGAATTTAATGTTTCTTGTATCTAGCATATTGTTGGATCTTTCATCTTGATCCATTCTGCCAGATTGGTGAATTGAGACCATTAACATTGATGGTTATAACTGATATGTCCTGAAATACTCTTGTCATGTTATTTTCCTGTCATTGATTCCCTTTTCATCCCTCTGTTTAATTGTTTGCCTTGCTTTGTGGACTCATTCTGTTGGAGCTTATGGAGTTGTAGTCCTTGTTATCTCTTTCTAGAATGTACTTCAACATTATTTATACTATGGCTGGCTCAGCCTGCCCTGGGGGTGGGGCTGGCGCAGCATGTGGTGTTGGGGATTGAACCATGGTCCCTGCTGCTACCTAAAGTTTTGCTAAGCAGGCGCTTTGGACTGCTGAGCCATCTCGCTGGCCCCTAGAATGCACGTCAGAACATTTTGGAGTGTTGGTTAGGTGGTCATGAGTTTCCTCAGACACTTTCATGGAAGCATTTTTTTTTCTCCATCAATTTTTTTTTTTAAGAATTTTTTATTTTTTATTTATTATTTTTATTCTTGTTTCAGAACCTTTGTTTATTCACTCATTTTTATGGCCGGCTCAGCCCACCCCAAGGGCAGGGCTGGCGTAGCATGTGGTGCTGGGGATTGAACCACGGTCCCTGAAGCTGCCCAAGCTTCCCCAAGCAGGCGCTTTAGACCACTGAGCCATTCCACCAGGCCCATCTCCATCAATTTTGAAAGGTAGTTTTGTGAGGTACATCTGTCTAGGTTAGAGGGTTTTTTTTTCTTTTTTTGGTGTATGTGTGGGGGGGGGGGCTTGAAACACTTTATTCTCTCCTTGGCTTGAGGGTTTGTGTTGAGAAGTAGGCTGTGACTCTGATGAGCTTTCCTTTATAGGCGCTGCAGCACCACTAACAGCTTTTTTTTGTGTGTGTGTGTCTTTTTGAGACAGGGTCTCACTATGCAGTTGAGGCTAGCCTTGAGCTCACTTTTGTAGCCTAGGCTGGTCTCGAACTCGCATCAATCCTCCTGCCTCAGCCTCCCGAGTGCTTGGATTACAGGTGTGAGCCACCTTGCCCGGCTACTAACAGCTTTTGAGATTGTGTCCTTGTGTTGAATTTATGGAATCTTGATTAAGATATGCCTTGATGTAAAGTTTTAAATCTTAGCTAATTGGAGTTTCTATATACCTCACTTATTTGTATGTCAATTTTCTTTTCTTGCCTGGGAAATTTTCTGCCATTATGTCTGTGAATAGGTTTTTTCTTTTTTTGGCTTTAAATGTCATTTATGCTATCTCCTGCTTTTTCATTGACTTTAATCAACTTATGTTATTCTTCTTTGTATTATCTAGAAGGTGTTGGATTGACTTTTCCTGACCCCTGGATATTTTTAATAAATCCTTCTTTTCGTGATTGCTAGCCACAAAGCCCTTCTTCTATACCTGAGATTCTGTTCTCATTCTGTTGTGTATACTTTACATTGAATTTTTTATCTCCTGGATATCTGTTTGAATCTGTTTCATGGATTCTATTTCTTTTCTCTGTTCATAGTTTGGATCATTTCCCTAAGTTCCTCTATGTAAATAATCTGTTTCATGGATTCTATTTCTTTTCTCTGTTCATAGTTTGGATCATTTCCCTAAGTTCCTCTATGTAAATAATCTGTATCTGTCTAGAATCACTCAGCATGACTGTGCTCACCAGCTCTGTAGTTATTTGTGGATTTCTTTCTGATTTGACTTTTTTTGAGAGCCTCATTCATTTGTTCTGTTATTTCCACTGTTACCACTTCAGAAAGGCCAGGTAGGTGGCTTTTGAATGGTCCTGTCTCATCACCCCCTGGGTTTGCTTCTGATAAGCTGGAAGTCTGGGGTTACATCTTATTTAGTTGTCTTCTCCTTTTCTTTTTAAAAAATTAGTTTAGCTAGGGATATAGCTCAGTGGCACAGTGCCTGTCTGGCAAGCACAAGGTCATAAGTTCAATTCCTGGTAAACTAATAAAAATTAGTTTAATTTCTGGGTTGATCTTTATAAATTGCTCTTGATGAGTAGCTTTATTACTAGGTTTTATTTTTTTTAATTTTAATTTAATTTTTTTCTCTTGTTTCAGAACTTTTGTTTATTTATTTTTATGGCTGGCTCAGCCTGCCCTGAGGGCAGGGATGGCGCAGCATGTGGTGCCAGGGATGGAACTGCGGTCCCTGAAGCCACCTAAGCTTTCCTAAGCAGGTGCTTTAGACCACTGAGCCATCCTGCCGGGCCTGATATAACTTTTTTTTTTTTTTTTTTTTTTTTTTTTTTGGG
>PVJA010030105.1:0-26009 GCA_004027025.1 Myocastor coypus
CCTGTAATCCCAACACTTGGGAGGCTGAGACAGGAGGATCGGTGTGAGTTTGAGACCAGCCTGGGCTACAAAAGTGAGCTCAACGCCAGCCTGAACTGCATATCGAGACCCTGTCTCAAAAATAAAAATAAAATAAAATTTAAAAAATAAAATTAAAAAAAAGATTTTAAAAATTAAAAAAAAAAAAAAAACTCAAATGGGTTGAGGATATAACTTTCTACTAGTGTTACCTTATGGACTATTAAAAATGAACTGGTGTGCCGGGCGTGGTGGCGCACGCCTGTAATCCCAGCACTCGGGAGGCTGAGGCAGGAGGATTGGTGCGAGTTCGAGACCAGCCTGGGCTACAAAAGTGAGCTCAGGACCAGCCTCAACTGCATAGCAAGACCCTGTATCAAAAAGACAAAAACAGAAAAAAAAAATGAACTGGTGAAGCTGGGCATGGTGGTGCACGCCTGTAATCCCAGCACTCAGTTGAGGCAGGAGGATCGATGTGAGTTCGAGACCAGCCTGAGCTACAAAAGTGAGCTCAGGGCCAGCCTGAACTGCATAACAAGACCCTGTCTCAAAAGACAAAAAAAAAAAAAGAACTGGTGAGCCGGGCGTGGTGGCACATGCCTGTAATCCCAGCACTTGGGAGGCTGAGGCAGGAGGATCAGTGTTAGTTCAAGACCAGCCTGGGCTACAAAAGTGAACTCAAGGTCAGTCTGAACTGCATAGGAGACCCTGTCTCAACAACAACAAAAAAATGAACTGGCTTAAAATATGGATAAAGACCTGTAACTAAACCAACTACACAAGGTAGCAGAAAACGCGGAAGGGGAAGAGTCTGGCACCATAATGCTAATTTGGTGAGCTACAAGTGTTTCACCTATTTTTCAGGTTTTCTTGAACACAGTGATACTATTTTGGTAACTTTTAAGCAGTATTTTCCAGTGGGAATTTTGACCCTTCCAAAGCACTCAGAGCACCTAGCCAACACCACCTCTCAGTAATCTCACCTGGAAAATACACACAGGCTCTGCCTGCAGAGGAGCTCATTGTACCAAAGAGGAAATGAAGGAAAGTTTTTGTGTGGTCACTGACAGGTCAGCAGAATGACAAGGCCACGACAAGAAGGTCCTACACATTTGCTCTTCACATTTCAGCCCCAGGTGGTTGTCTAAACAGAGTGACCAGTCAAGGCAAGTCTTTCAAAGGACCTCCACCAACTCACCTAGGTAATCGGGGTACGTCCCATAGGCAAACAGGTTCAGCAACTGCAAATAAGCAGCATTTGCTCCTTCTGCAAGCTGTGGAGGAAAAGTAAAGTTCACTGGAGAACAAGCTGTCCACCAGTCACTCCAGTGTTCAGAGTGTGGGTGTCACTCCTGCATTGCTAACTCGGTCACCCCCTAAGGTCCCTTCCAACTCTCTTTAAGAAAAAATAAAATTTCTAAAACCCCAAATTGGATCTTTCTTCCTCAAGATGTTTTATGCTTTTGCAGCTTTTTATAAAACACACACATAGCTTTGAGCTGGAAGCAGTTCAAGTTTTCTCCAGATTCCCTTTGTACTAAAGCAACTGGAGCAGCCGTATCCAGATGCCTGCTTTATGGGCTGATCACTACTATAAACCTAAACTGGAAAGCTTGGGGGTCAGCTCCATGTTTCAGGACTACGCACCAACTGGGAACCCAGGAAGCAACTAGCAGAGCATGCGGTATGACAGAAAAGTCCACCTGGGACAGAAAAGCAGGATATGAGAACTGCCCCCAAATAAAGCTTTTCACTGAAATTACTTCCTATTCCCTGATGCTGATGGAAGCCGGGTGTGGTAGCACACATCTGGTAATCCCAGCATTTTAGAGGCTGAGGTACAAGGATCATTGCCAGTTCAAGACCAGCCTAGGCTACAAAGAGAGCGCAAGGCCAACCTGAACTGCACAGTGAAACCCTGTCTCAAAAAGACACACACAAAAAAATAAATAAATTTCCTGATGTTGATGGCAAACAGCCATCTGTAGAAGAAAACAAGAGCAACTGCTCTGCCCAAACTGCTCTACTCTACTCTCACTACAAATGACAGCCTGCCACCCTCCCCAGTGACCAAGTACAGTAAGTGGAAACAGGAGTACCAAAGGCCAATTGGCAGATACCAACAACAACACTATTCAATTTTAGCCATTTGGAGAAAACAAAAAAGGGGGGGGGTCTGAGAACAGTACCCATAAATTCAGATCGCTAAAAGGCACTAGCTTATTCTCAGCTCTCAAAAGGAAAAACATAAGCTGTGCAAAGAAAAAGTGACCTCCAGCACTCCAGGAAGAACTTCCCAGCCTATACCTCATTCTACCTCTCAGGTTACTGTGAGCCTCCTCAAGTCCCAAAGTAAAAGTTGCAAGAGACCTGGTGCAGGCTGCCAAACCTAGACCCCACCTTTTAAGCAGACAATTATAAAAATAAACGGAACAGATTATGGTGTGATACTCCAAAGCTGCTCATAGCAGCCTAAGTTCATAAGGCGTTGCCTGCTTTGTTTTTCATCCATTTCCTCTTGGCCAGTCTTCCAGTTATAAGATGATTAGTTGTTCTTTATCAAGGCTTTTCAGAAACTTGAAAAAACATATCCTTTGCTATCTCTACCTCAGGTGGAAATTAAGCCCCATTCTCTCAATCTTCTTCAAAGAGTTTATTCTCCATCTGGTAAATTAAACTTTTCCTGAAAGCCCACTGTGTGTTGGGCTATGTACTTAGCTCCAAGGAGCTCGCAGATCTCACAGGGTAGAAGGCAAGATTGGCACTAAATAACAAACTATAACTTAAAAACCAATCTGAGCCAGGCGTGGTGGCTCACGCCTGTAATCCCAGCACTCGGGAGGCTGAGGCAGGAGGATTGCTGCGAGTTCAAGACCAGCCTGGGCTACAAAAGTGAGCTCAAGGCCAGCCTCAACTGCACAGCGAGACCTTGTCTCAAAAAGACAAAAAAAAAAAAAAAAACCAATCTGACTCTCTCTTTCCATCTCTGGCCAAAAAAGAGGAGACGTACAGAATGCTTGCAGGGACCTGCTCCAGTCTCCGGACCAAGAAGCAGCAGCAGACAGACAGCACTGAGCCCATGGCCTGAAGGTCACAACTGGCTGCAGGGGTGGGACTGGCAGCCATCAGCAGGCATCGTGGTGATAGTGAAGGTGCTGAAGCAGCCAGCAGGAGGAAGCTGCTCCCTTCACGCATCATCACCAAGAGGCCAAGGGCCACTGGCAGCAGCAGCCCGTATACGACCCTCATGAAGCACCAAGGCCTAGGGCTGAACATGACAGCCACCCATGTGCCACTCTGCATGCTGGCAGCTTGGAAGAGTGAACAGAAAATGAACCGATCCCACCAGCACACCCAAAGCACCACAGTGCAAAGCTCCTGCCAGTGCCAAGATGTCTGCACTTCTCTCAAATAAAAATGCAGGGTCTGGGGAGATGGCTCAGTAGAATAAGCTCCTGCCTGGCAAATGCAGGGTCCTGAGTTCAATCCCCGGTACCCACCCCCCGCCCCCCACCCAAATGCAAGGGTTGGGGAGATGGCTCAGTAGAATAAGCTCCTGCCTGGCAAATGCAGGGTCCTAAGTTCAATCCCCCATACCCATCCCCTGCCAAAAAAAAAAGCAAGTGTCAAAAGTGAGGAGTGCAAGGTGCTGCCTCTGTGCCATCTGGTCATCATCAGCAAATATTCTTAAGTTTGAGGCAGTGACCAAAACTGGACACAACAACCAAGCCTCAAAGCAAAATCAACTCCTTCCTTGCTTCACAGGCCTTTTTACCGCAGCTATTTTAGTGCCATATTGCCTTTTTCCACAGGGATGATATTTGCCTATTCATGTCCATCTCAGGTTCAACAGTACAAACTTCTGCTATATATGTTCCTGACCCGTCTTGTCCACACTGAACTGGAGGCTTTCTACCCCTCAGAATTCCTGATAAAAGGTCTATTGGGCGTGGTAGCACACACCTGTAATTCCAGCACTTGGGAGGCTAAGGCAGGAGGATTGGTGCGAGTTCGAGACCAGTCTGGGCTACAAAAGTAAGCTTAAGGCCAGCCTGAACTGCACAGTGAGACCCTGTTTAAAAAGAAAAAAGAATTCCTATTAAATATCTACCCATATTTACAGCACTATGTTAACTGATCGAGACCATTTTGACTTTCTTACTATCTTTCTGGTAACTAGCAACCCAGTCAAATTTTCCCCAAGTTCAGGGGAAAATACTGAATGAAAGGAACCCCAGACATCATACTCCATCACCTGTCCTGGCACAGTAACTGGCATCCTTTCTCAACAGGGACTCTCACAAAGTCCACAGTCCTCCAACACTGGAAGCCTTGCAAATCTGGAGAATTACTGAAAAGCTCAGAAGAAGAGAAATCATTTGGAAGCCACTCTTACCTCCTGAACGTTGGTCAGCTCCAGTAGTTCTCCAAAGACGTACACTCCAGGAGCCTCCAACACCTGGCTTATGAGAGCAGTAAGGGCTGACCCATTGGTACCTTTGGCTAGTAAAATAAACTGTTCCAGGAGGTTACTTGAGGGTTTTTGTTCACCTGCCATTCTCTGGCTTTGAGATCTGTCCAAAGAAAAGAATGACAGTTATTCTCTCTCATCCTTTCCAAGATCCATCCTTACTTATTTCTGAATCTGATGCTAGCATATGTTTTCCCCCAGTAAGAGGGATTGAACTCAGAGCTTCATGTATGGCAGACAAGCATTCTACCACTAAGCTGCATCTCCAGCCCATATTTTATTTTGAGACAGGGTCTAAGCTGCCCAGAGTAACTTCAAATTTTTCATCCTCCAGTCTCAGTCTCCCATTTGCTGGGATTCTAGACATGGAATACCACAACCAATGCCAGAATGCTCTTAAATTTATAGTATTCCCCAAAAGAAAATAGCAATTGAGTCCAAATGGAGTAAGCATTTTGTGAGATAGGCAGAGTTCAACCTGGATTAAAGGGATCTTACACGCAGAAGTTTCTCCCTACTTTTTCTAAGTTTTTGAGAAAGGGCCTCCCTAAAGCTGGGCGTGGTGGCGCACGCCTGTAATCCCAGCACTTGGGAGGCTGAGGCAGGAGGATCAGTGTGAGTTCGAGACCAGCCTGGACTACAAAAGTGAGCTCAAAGCAGGCCTGAACTGCACACCACATAGTGAGACCCTGTGTCAAAAAGAAAAAAAAAAAAGAAAGGTTCTCCCTGTGTAGGTCAGGCTGGCCTTGAACCCACTCACTGTGTAGCCCAGGCTGGCCTCAAACTCAAAGCAGTCCCCCTGCCTCAGCCTTCCTAGTGCTGGAATTACAGGTAGAGGCTATCAAGCCCAATTGTCCCTATGTGTTTACTTGACCTGATATACAGGCTCTGGTTAAGAGGCAGCTCATTTCAGCTTCCTGTGTGTCATCAGGATCCCATCTATAGCTAGACACAGATAAAATACAAAATAATAATAATAATAATAAAACAGACAAAAACCTTGCTTCACTTAATCAAAAGTTCTTTATGGGATGGGGATGTGGTACAGCATGAGTATAGCACATACAAGGCCCTGGGTTCAATGGGAGGACATCATTTAAGCACAAAAAACAGGGTGAAAACTTTATTAAAGATAAGCAACAAGTTCAAACTTAGAAAAACTGTGTAAGTCAAGGGTGTGGTCCTTTATTTGGCCTTCTACTGATATGATTTGCCTAACAGGACTTCAGAACTTATACAAAACCTTAATAACATTACAATTTGCAAAAACAACACATACTGTACTGCCATCAGCTGGTGAAGGTCTTCAACTGTAATCTAACTGCAGGTTGAACGTCTATGGACACACAACACCCCTCATCTACCAGAGTTCTACACAAGACTCATCCTCCATGAATGAGACACTGAGAAGTGTTACAAAATGACAGAAAGGTTTGTATAGTAGAGTGACACAAAGGATAACTCAAAGGTTAGTTTGGTGCAAGAAAAGCTTTCAAGTTTTCTTGTGGAGTCAGGTACACCTAATAGCAACTGTTCCTCACTTTTTAAAGTGTCATCTAATTTAGGATTCTTACGAAGGTCCTGTCAGACTGAGGAAAGTGCTAAGGAACAAAGGCTTTCTGAGGAAGAGGAAAGGGGAATAAGAGGAGAGGATGACAGAACGAAAGGAAAGCAGGCGGTGAGGATTACCCAAGTAACAAAAACTGCCCTTCCAAGAGGACCCGTGTGAACAAACAGATGGAGATCTCGACCAACAGACTAAATGGAAGACACCAGGGGTGACCAGGATGGAAGGATATGGAGAGAAACTTCAGCGCCTCCAAAAGATCTCAACCTACAAGCCTGTGGAGGCAGAGCGTGAACGCGGGTGATTGTCGTTTTCCCCAGGAGTGGGAGGGCCCAAGGAGGCGGCGAGGGAGTCAGCGGAGCGAATTCCCGACAGGGGAGGGCGCTAATTTGATGGGCCAAAGAGGGCGAGGGGGCCACCTCGGGGCCGTGGACGCCACGAACACAGCGGCAGCACGCTGGCGAGGGTCAGTGGGGTCGCCAGCCGCACTAGCCGTGGGAACCGACGGTAGGTTCGGGCGGGGCAGCAGGCCTGGAGCGCGGAGCCGCAGGGCGCGCTCCCCGGGGCGGGGGCGGGGCGGCATGGCCGCGGGCTCTCCTGGCTGCTGGCTTGAAGCCAAAGGTCCGGCTGAAACCGGCGCGTAGGCTCCCGGCGAGGCCCGCCCTCTCGTCGGCCCCTACCTGTTCGTGCCGCTTCTCCGTCCTTTTAGTCGCTGGCTCGGCCTTCCAGCGCCTGCCCGCGGGTTGTCAAGCGTCCATGATCGGCCCGGCGTCCGGCGATTTTCTGCCTCCGCCGACCCGTCGCCCGAGTGGCTCCCCCGGAAGCCACCCGCCGCTGCACTCGAGTTCCGCCCACACAAGGTTCCTCGCGCCGCGCTGACTGCCCCCCACCTCGCGAGGGGCGCGGGCGAAGGAGGAAGATCCCAGCCCGGCTGCAACCTGGGACTGGAGCGGCGAGGAGCCTGAAGGTAGCAGCGTGGCTTGGGGACATCTGGGGCCCACACTTTCGCCGTCGTCACTGGCACCATCCCGCGCCGAAACCCACCCCTATGGTTGGGTTCGACCCACAAGGGGCTCCTAAAATCACTATTAAGTGTTTGTTGAGCATTTTTCCATGTGGCAGATGCATACAAATACTATCTCACTGAATTTTCCTTACACTATCACCTGTAATGTGCCCGTTTCTCAGGTGAGCTAAGTAAGCCTAAAAATCCTAAACTTCAGCCCTTATCCCTAATCAAAGATTACTTTGTAATCCTGATTGTCTGAAGTCAAAGCCCGTATTCTTAAGCTCTAGTTAAGAAAAACAACAATAGGAGCTGGGGAGATGGCTCCGAGGCACAAGTGCCTGCTGGGCAAGTGCAAGGTCGTGAGTTTGAACCCCAGTCCCACCAAAAAAAAAAAAAAAAAAAAAAAAAGAAAAACAACAATAAATTCACTATGTAACCCAGGCTGGCCTGGAGCGCGAGGTGATGCCCCTGTGTCAGCCTCTCCAGTACTGGATTGCAGGTGTGTGTCACCAGACCAATCTATCAATTATTAAAATAAATTGGAGATGGGTTGGACAAATTTTTGGTTCTGTCACCAAAATGAGATGAAATTCTGGGGTACAGCATTTGATTACTGACAATTCGACTGGGAAGATAATGCTACGTATCTGAACACTTAAACAGTTTCCTTTAGAAGAAAGCCCTCCCCGGGCATGGTGGCACACACCTGTAATCCCAGCATTTGGGAGACTGAGGCAGGAGAATTGGTGTGAGTTCAAGACCAGCCTGGGCTACAACACTGAGCTCAAGGCCAGCCCGAACTGCATGGAGAGACCTTGTCTCAAAAAAACAGGAAGAAAAAAAGAAGAAGAGCCCTCCTGGCCCAGGCATAAGAAAAGGATGTGGAGCCAGGAAAACCTACACATGAAAGGTTTCACCGGGGGTCTCCACCTCAGAGAGTGCACAGCCCCTTTAAGAGACTCCTAGCAAAGCTTTCCTGACTTCAGACTGGAGAAAAATCACTTAGGCTTGAATTGAATCTGAAAAAATAAGCAAGCAGGGCTGGGAGACAGCTCGGAAAAATAAGTGCTTTCCTGGCAAGGGCAATGAGTTCAATCCCCAGTTCCGAAAAAAAAAAAAAATCTGTTTAAAGAACAAGCAAAGGGGCCTGGCGGGATGGCTCAGTGGTCTAAAGCACCTGCTTAGGAAAGCTTGGGTGGCTTCAGGGACCGCGGTTCGATCCCCGGCACCACATGCTGCGCCAGCCCTGCCCGCATCGGGGGCTGAGCCGGCCATAAAAATGAGTGAATAAACAAATAAAGGTTCTGAAACAAGAAAAAAATAAAAATAAAAATAAAAAACAAGCAAAACAGGGCCAGCGAGATGGTTCAGTGGTCTAAAGCGCCTGGTTAGGCAAGCTTAGGCAACCACAAGGACCGAAGTTCAATCCCTGGCACCACATGCTGCACCAACCCTACACCCAGGGCAGGCTGAGCCAGCCATAATAATAAGAATAAAATAACAAATATACCTTTAAAAAATAAAAATAAGCAAAACACAAAAGACATAAGCCAAGTAATAATGTTTTTTTAAAAACTATCGTTTTTAATACAATGGCAAATATCTAAAATCCTAGCATTCTGGAGGCCAAGAAAAGAGGAGGAAGGAGAGGGGGCCGGGGAGATAGCTCCATAGCAGAAGTGCCTGCCTGGCAAGTGCAAGGTTGTGTGAGTTTGAACCCCAGGCCCGCAAAAAAAAAAAAAAAAAAAAGAGGAAGGAGGATCACCAGTACTAAGAGGCCAGCCTCAACTGCATAGCAGGACCCTATCTCAAACAAAATAAAAATTTAGGGCCCCCTAGGAGATATTAAGCTTTTTAAACTGGGCAGAGGGCCGGGCGTGGTGGCGCACGCCTGTAATCCCAACACTCGGGAGGCTGAGGCAGGAGGATCGGTGTGAGTTCGAGACCAGCCTGGGCTACAAAAGTGAGCTCAAGGCCAGCCTGAACTGCATAGTGAGACCCTGTCTCAAAAAGACAAAAAATAATAATAATAATAAATAAACTGGGCAGAGATCTGATGCTTTTTCAGTAGGCTCACTCAGGATGGACTGAGTATGAAGAGACCTGAATGGAGAGAGGAAAACCCCTGAGGACATGACTTGTTCCATACGAAAAACTGAGCTCTTGAATGGAGAAGTGGAGAGATTTAGAAGATGGAGCCTGTGAGGCTTGCTGAGGAGCTGGATGCAGGGAGAGGGGACATGAGATCATGGCCCCAGACCCAGGGTGTCTGAGGGAGGTGTTCATAGCACAGGATCCCCACGAAGGTGACAGGAAGACAACAGAGCCCAGTTTGCATTCAGGAATATTTCAGCCATGTCTCTGCTTCACCCAGAGCCCTTCCCCGTGTGCCACGCCCCAGCTAGGTATCTGAGTTTACAATGTTTTTCTCTCATGCTTGCCAGGACAAATAACACTAACACAAGCTGGCCTGGACCTTGCAGCCATCATCCTGCCTCAAGCTCCCCAGTGTTAGCGTTACAGGTGTGTACCACCACACCCAGAAAGATTTTTTTTTCAGTAGCAGGAATCAAATTCACAACCTCAGACTTGCCAGCCAGACACTGTACACCCGAGCTATATCCCCAGCCCTAGGTTTCTTATATTCAATGCAGAGGTTGTCATAGATGTGAACCTATTGCCCCTACAATGAAATTAAGAATTTCTGTTTCAAAAGACACCAGTAAGGAAGTGAAGGGCCAGCCAAATAGCTTAGCTGACTAAAGTGCCTGCTTAGACAGGTGCAGGGACTGGGGTTTGATCCCTGATGTGCCATGCCAGGGCACAATGAGATGGCAAGTGAGGCTGGGTGTGGTGGCATGCACCTGTAATCCCAGTGCTTGCGAGGCTGAAAACGTGAGGATTGCTATGAGTCTGATCTGTGTAGTGAGACCCTGTAGCCCCTGTAATAAAATATATATATGTATGTGTGTGTGAATATATATATATATATATGTGTGTGAATATATATATACATACATATATATGTGTGAATATATATATACATATATGTATATATATATATATATATATATATATGAAAAGCAAGCCACAGACACAGATTTCTGCATCCAGATTGTATGAAACTATCAGTAAGAAAACAGCCCAGTTTTTTAAATTTTATTTATTTTATGTTATGGCTGGTGCAGCATGTGGTGCTAGGGATCAAACTGTGGTCCCTGCAGTTGCCTAAGCAGATGCTTTAGACCACTGAGCTAACTTGGTGGCCCAGCCTAGTTTTTAGAAGTGATCAAGGGGCCTGGCAGGATGGCTCCATGGTCTAAAGCGCTTGCTTGGGAAAGCTTGGGCGGCTTCAGGGTCCGCGGTTCGATCCCCAGCACCACATGCTGTGCCAGCCCTGCCCTCGGGGCGGGCTGAGCCGGCCATAAAAATGAGTGAAATAAACAAATAAAGGTTCTGAAACAAGAAAAAAATAAATAAATACAATAAAAAATCTTTAAAAAAAAGTGATCAAAATACACTGTCAGGCACCTGTCTAAAGAGGGTATTCAAATTGGCAGTAAGATTGAGATAAGGTGCTCAGTATCAGAAAAATGTGAATACCATAAAGAAATACTACATTTATCTCAAATAGCTAAAAATTTAAAAATCAACAATATGCTGGGTTTTTTTGTTTTTTTGTTTGTTTGTTTGTTTTGTTTGTTTGTTTGTTTGTTTTTTGTTTGTTTGTTTTTTTTTTTTGTCTTTTTGAGACAGAGTCTCACTATGCAGTTCAGGCTGGCCTTGAGCTCACTTTTGTAGCCCAGGCTGGTCTGGAACTCGCACCGATCCTTCTGCCTCAGCCTCCCGAGTGCTGGGATTACAGGCGTGAGCCACCACACCCGGCTAACAATATGCTGTTAATAAGCATGAGGTGACTAGAATCTCATATATTCTTTTTTTTAAAATTTATTTCTCTTAAACCTCATTTATTTGTTTGTGTTACGGCTGGCTCAGCCCGCCCTGGGGTGGGAGTGCGCAGCATATGGTGCCAGGGATTGAGTGGTCACAGAGCTTGCCTTAAGTTTCCTCCGCAGGTGCTTTAGACCACTGAGCCATCTCGCCGGCCCTAGAATCTCATATATTCTGGTGAAGGCATGCAATGGAAAACCGACACTATCTACTGTTACTGATCACATGCATACTGTACAAGTCAGAAACTATTCTAGAAATGTATGTCAATGCCCACAAAAAGAAACAAAAATGAAGACCCATGTAAGAATGCAGCCATATCCAGTGTGGCAGGGCATATTTTTAATCCCAGCACTCCTGGAGGCTGAAGCAGCAGGATCACAAATTCAAGCTCAGCCTTCGAAACTCAGTGACTGTGTAAGGTCCTGTCTCAAAGTAAAAACTAAAGCCATGCTGGCCACCAAAACCAGGCATGGTGACACACACCTGTAATGCCAGAGCTGGAGAGTCTGAGACAGGAGGATCACTACAAGAACTGTGTAGAGAGACCCTGTACCAAATAAAATAAAATAGGGGCCAGTGAGATGGTTCAGCAGTCTAAAGTACCTGCTTAG
The DNA here is from genome assembly GCA_004027025.1 of Myocastor coypus. NCBI lineage: Eukaryota > Metazoa > Chordata > Mammalia > Rodentia > Myocastoridae > Myocastor > Myocastor coypus. The sequence goes on from PVJA010030105.1 coordinate 11,631, forward strand.
GAAAGCTTAGGCAACCTGGAAGACTGTGGTTCGATCCCTGGCACCACATGCTGCACCAGCCTCACCCCCAGGGCAGGATGAACTGGCCATAAAAAAAAAAAAAGAAAAAAAACTAAAATATAAAAGGAAGCTGGGCGTGGTGGCACACGCCTATAATCCCAGCACTTGGGAGGCTGAGGCAGGAGGATCAGTGAAGACCAGCCTGAGCTACAAAAGCGAGCTCAAGGCCAATCTGAACTGCACAGTGAGACGCTGTCTCAAAAAGACAAAAATAAATAAATAAATATAAAATTTAAAAAAAGGGCTGGGGATTTAGCTCAGTGTAAAGTCCCTCCATTCAATCAGTACCATCAAGTACTACAAATAATAATAATCATGCAGCCTTGTTAATAATAGGAAAAAAAGCCTAAATGCCCACAACAGGGGCCCAGCAGGATGGCTCAGTGGTCTAAAGCGCCTGCTTGGGAAAGCTTGGGCGGCTTCGGAGACCGCGGTTCGATCCCAGGCACCACATGCTGCGCCAGCCCTGCCCTCGGGGCGGGCTGAGCCGGCCATAAAAATGAGTGAACAAATAAAGGTTCTGAAACAAGAAAAAAATAAATAAATAAAATTTTAAAAAAAATTTTTCTAAAAAATAAATAAATAAATAAATGCCCACAACAAGTAAAACTGTGGTATGTAGACAGGATGGGATGCTACTGAACTGAAACAAAGGGCTACAATATGGATAAATCCACAAAAACACGGATGAAATAAAAAGGCCAAACATGTACTGTACAAACTGTGTGATTATATTCAAGTGAAATTCAAGTATTAAAAAAACTGATCTTGGGCCCGGCGGGATGGCTCAGTGGTCTAAAGCCCCTGCTTGGGAAAGCTTGGGCGGCTTCAGGGACCGCAGTTCGATTCCCGGCACCACATGCTGCGCCAGCCCTGACCTCGGGGCGGGCTGAGCCAGCCATAAAAATGAGTGAATAAACAAACAAAGGTTCTGAAACAAGAATAAAAATAATAAATAAAATAAAAATTTAAAAAAAAAAACATCTAACAGCAATAAGGTCAGAAAAACGAGTTATCTTGAGATGTGATGACACAGTACTGAGAAATGGCATAATAAGCATTGGAAATGTTCTCTCTCTTGAGTTAGTGGTAATTGACTAGGATGTATGTATGGAAAATTGTCCCCTTCCTGCATGGATGTTATACCTCCTTAACATTTAAAACATTTAAGGAGAAAAATGTTTCAATGTAAAAAAAAAAAAAAAAAAAAAAAAAAAACTTACCCATCCTTAGAGTTGAAATGCTACATCCTCCTTAAGTTTTGTATGATGTCTTGCCATCAGCCTGATGTGGTTAGTTCACACCCACAGTCCCAGCATTCAAGAGGCTGAGGCAGGAGGATTGCCATGAGTTCAAGGCCAGTCTGGGCTACACAATGAGTAAAAGGCCAGCCTGAACTGCATAGTGAGACCTGTCTCAAAATAAACAAATCCATCTCTCCATCAGAGCCACTGTGAAATTCTGACGTCATTTCTTTTATGTTGTTACACTCCATCTTGAATCTGAATGGAGTCTCATTTCCCTAAATAATTAGTTCTTTCACCTTATACCCACTCAGTCCCTGAGAAACAACAGAAGCCCAAAACATGTTTGTTGAAATATGTACACGGAAGAAAAACTGGATAGGTGTCCAGGGAGGTGAAATGGGAGACAGGAAGAAAACACAAGAAAACTCCAAGGAAACCATGACTCACACCAATTTTACCTATTTCTTGAAGTCACATTACAACGTCACCTTGAGTAACAAAGGACAAATCCAAATGCCAAGTCCTTCATAGACGAAGGATAGACGAACACCACGCTTCCTCACATTCAGAAAAACCACCAGATAAATGCTCACCTAACCTTTGGTTTTAACACTGGATGGAAAAACTGTTCGTTGAGGACAGTGACAATCACACTGTTATGCCGCTAAAAATATCACCTCCACTGTGGTGCAAAGAGCCCAGACTACGCCAGGGGACTCGGGGCCGAATTCTAACTCTGCCCCAACTTGCTGTGATCTGTGACCAATCTCTTTCCCTCTCTGAGTCTCAATTTCCTCATACCAAAAAACAACAGGGATAGAATTAGCAAATTCTTTCAAGTCCCTTCCTGTGTTGCTATTCTGAGTGTACAATAGCTCAGCTAGTCAGAAGCAGGAGCACACCAGAAACCCCTGCAAAGCACTTACAAGGCGCCCCACGTCAAGGAACAGTAGAATTTGAGGAAGTCATTTCGTTCCATTACCTTTCACAGTTTAGTCAGTGTTTCTATCTGTTGTTTTCAGCCTTACCATGATTTGCAGGAGACTTCTGAGTTCCGTGTAAACAAAAGTTAATTCTCTGTGGGCTGTCATCGCCTCTTGAGAATGAAGAGGATCCTTCTGCGCAGTTCCAAACCTTCAGATGAAGTCACAGAGCCGGCGGGCCAGCTACTAAATTTGCGCACACTGCGAGGCACAGTGGGGTCTAATTTAGAGGAGCGGGGCATGCTGGGATGTGTAGTCCTCGACCTCAACGGTGCGCCGAAATCTGTTGATTCCCTGCGTGCCTTCGGAATGCTGGGATATGTAGTCCCCGCTACTTCGCACAGTGCAACCTGCCATCGTCTCAGACGGCGAGTGTGCCCATCAGAAGGAGCAGGCCCCTCGAGCCTCTTCAGATCTTAAGCTTACCCTCCACTGGGGCAAACTCTAAGCAACAACACCGAACCACAATTTTGTCCTATGGGATTTCTCGGGGCGGGCCTTTCCCATTGACGTTCTTCGTCCCCTGTGAAGCCGCTGAGCGTTTCTGTTGGCTATTCGGAATGTCACTCGCCGAGCCGGACTTTCCATTGGCTATGGGGCGGGCGCTCCGAGGCTAGAGGGAAGCAGAAGGGATCAGGAGCGGGAGCTGAGGGGAGGGAGAGGCCGGTCCAGGTCTGGCCGCTGCGCCTGCTAAACTGAGGTCTCCAGACCAGGTTGCGGATCGGTCCTCGGCTCTTAAGCACCATCCGAGAGGCCCTGCGGGCCAGCTTGTGAAAATCGCGGGCGGCAGCCGCCGCATCATGTCAGCCAAGGACGAGCGGGCCAGGGAGATCCTGAGAGGCTTCAAACTGTATCCGCCCGGGAGCGGGGTGGGGCGGGGCGGAGGGGGTTCTCGGGAGGCGGCGGTCGCTGAGGAGCCCGGGCAGGGGCGGGGGCTCCAAGGGAAACCGAGCTGAGTGCGGCGCGGGGGCGCCCCGCGGGAGGAGGGGACCCGGGCGCTGGCAGTCCCGGGACGCGAATGAGCATGGGATCCGGCTGTCGGGGGCGCCGGCGTCGGGACCTTGAAGCCAGCTGGGCTCGGGGCTCAGGCAGTGGCCTGGGGTTGGGGTGGCTCTCGGCCAGGGCCTGGCGGAGCGGTGCGGCGGGCCGGCCTTGAGGCCTCGAAGAACTCTGGCGGGGAAACCCACCCGGGAAGTGCTCGAGCGAGTGACCTTGTGCGTAGCACATGCACATGCTGTGCTAAACTCTGCGGGGCCCCCCACCCCTCTCAGTCTAGGTAACTTCCAATCCTCACTTGTGGCTTCTTCTAGGGCCAAAGTAGAAGAAGGTGAGGAAAGACCTCGTTTGATTCTCTTGGCCTTTGGAAGGCATTGGATGGTCTGCTTCTCCCCACCATCCTTTAGGGCGCTTTGCCCTTAGATGAGGAGCTTGGATGCATGTGGGATACCTTGAGGTCCTCTGGGTATCGGTGCTCTAGAGCGTTGGGTGTTGTGTGGTTCACCCCTTGGTAGGTTGGAGCTGTCCAGCAATTATTTGCATGGAGGACCTGGTTAATAGGACATGGAAATCTTTGCCTCAGGCCTGGTGTGGTGCCACTTTTGCAACCACAGGGAAGCTTTGTGTTTTAAATGAATGTGTGTTAGTTGCTCACATAAAATATAAAGGAGCCAGGCATGGTTGTGCACACCTGTGATTCAGGCACTCTGGGAAGCTGAGGCAGGAGGATAGCAAGTTTAAGCCTAGCCTAGGCAGTTTTTTTTTTTGTTTGTTTGTTTTTTTTGTTTTGTTTTTTTTGTCTTTTTGAGACAGGGTCTCGCTATGCAGTTGAGGCTGGTCCTGAGCTCACTTTTGTAGCCCAGGCCGGTCTCGAACTCGCACCAATCCTCCTGCCTCAGCCTCCCGAGTGCTGGGATTACAGGCGTGAGCCACCACGCCCGGCTAAGCCTAGGCAGTTTAATGAGACTTTTTCTCAGAAAATAAAAAGGGCTGGGGATGTGCTCAATGCAAAGGTCTTGGATTCGATCCCCAGTACTATATAAAATAATAACATAAATCAAAAAAAGTAATGTTATGTATTCCAATGTTACATTCTCCAGCTGACCTTAATCTCTTCTTACTTCCATCTCTACAGTATAAAACAGTGTTAAATTCCTCTCTCAGGGAGATGTAGCCATCCCTTCAGGGTTCCCCACTGGAGGTTTAGTGGAGCCCTGTTCTCTGAGCTGCTCATTATGTTTCCGAAGTGCCCATTTCACCCTACCAATTTTAATTGCTTTGTGGTAGTCAGAAACCATGGTAAGTTTTAGAACACAATGCAAAATAGTCCAGGAAGTATGTAGGTTTTTTTGTTTTGTTTTTTGTGTTTGCTTTTTGAGGCAGGGTCTGGCTGCGTAGACCAGCCAGGCCTTGAATTCACAGCAATCATCTTTTCTCAGCCTCCCTGAGTGCTGCGATTACAAGCGTGTGCCACCATGCCTAACAATAAGACAAGTTCAGAACAAATGGCTTTTGAACAAAGAAAAGGAAAGTTTGTGCTTCTTGCCTTAAGTCTTGGTTCTTGAGCCTGTTGAGAAAGAAGCTGAAGAACTAATATAGAAAACAGACCTGTGCAGCCTCTGACTGAGAATGTGAATTAACCAATTCAGTGATAAAGCAGGAAACAGACTTTTAGGGAAGCTTGTCCTGAAGTGTCTGAATCCTGAAGCGCAAGAAAAGCCACCACATCAAAGTGAGCACAGAAGGCGAAGGGCAGGAGACTGAGCTCAGGAATAGAATACTTGCCGTACCAGGTCCTGGCTTCCATCCTCAACACTAGATAAATAAGGAAACTAGAGCCAGACATGGTGGTGCATGCCTGTAATCCCAGCACTCGGGGAGTCTGAGGCAGGAGGATCTCAAGTTCACACCATTCTGGGCAGCTAAGCAACTTGGTGAGACCTTGACTCAAAGTAAGAACTGAAAAAGGGCTGGGGTTGTAGCTCAATGCAAAGGCCCTATGTTCAATCCCCAGTACTAAAAGAAAAGAGGTAAGAAGAAATTATAGGATTTGATACTGCATTCATGAAAAAAAAAAAAAAAAAAAAAGTGTTGGTAACAAACTACCTGATTATTGTCTACCTTTTACTGCATAAATGATTTTTCTGAACTTTCTTCCAGAGTGCTTTTTTGTTTTTTTCAGGACCAGAGATTGAACTCGGGCCCTTAGGCTTGCTAGGCAAACAATTATTCTACTGAGCTATTTCCCTGGCCTCAGAGTGCTTATTTCTGTAAAAGTAGTTTCTCTTCATTTATTTCTCTGAGACAAGATCTCACTAAGTAGTCCAGGCTGGCCTTGGGCTCACTAAGCAGCCCAAGCTAGCCTTGAACTTGTGATGCTCTCCTGCCTCAGCCTCCCAAAAGTTGGAATTATAGGCCTGTGCTGCTATGCCCAACTCTCTTTATTTATTACTACAAAAACCATCATGTTGTTCCTCCACCAAGTGATGACAGTTCAATTTCCAAATTCTGCAAATGTGAACAAATGGTCTCTCTCTTTCATCTATTTCCCACATCCCCCACTCCCAGACAGGTAGTACAGAAGAGTAGTTAAGAGCTTTACCCATCATGCATTGTGGCAACACCACTGTAATCCCACCACTCAGGAGGCTGAGGCAAGAGGATCAAGTTAAAGCCAGCCTGGGCTATATAGTAGGTTCAAGGCCAGCCTGAACTACTCAGTGAAACTCTGTTAAAAAATAAAACACACACACACAAAAAAAAATAAAATAAATAAAATAAAATAAAATAAAACACAGGGGTCCGGTGGGATGGCTCAGTGGTCTAAAGCGCCTGCTTGGGAAGGCTTGGGCAGCTTCAGGGACCGCGGTTCGATCCCCAGCACCACATGCTGTGCCAGCCCTGCCCCCAGGGCAGGCTGAGCCAGCTATAAAAATAAATAAATAAACAAAAGTTCTGAAACAAGAAAAAAATAAAATTAAATTAAAAAAAAAAAAAAAAAAAAAAAAAAAAAAAAAAAAAAAAAAAAAAAAAAAACACAAAGTGCCGGCCTGGCAAGTGCAAGGTCGTGCGTTTGAACCCCAGTCCCACAAAAAAAAAAAAAAAGAGTAAATGAGTGGGTATTTAAAGCACTTGGTAAAACCTCTGCATAGCCAGCACTCTTGTTATTAGAGTTGCAAGGCTCTTTTCCATTTCATTTTCATATTCATCCATTTGCATGAACGGTTTAGTAATTTTATTTTTACCCATGTCACAAGTAAATTGTTTTTCTTATTGCTCACTGGGTGTTTTTTATATATTTTCTTGTTAATCTTTGCCTATTATGCATATAGCAAATATTTTCTCTGAGTGTATTGTTTGTCTCCCTTTTCTGCTGAACAGAATTTTAACTTAATATTTCAGATTTGCCAATATTTTCCATTTGGCTTCTTATTTTGTAGCTTATTGAGGAGACATTCATTTATCAAAATTAATTAAATGTGCTGTATTTTCTCATTTCAAAGTTTAACTCTTCAATTCACCCACAGTGTGTTTATATGTACAGTGTGTGGTAAAAATGTATTTCTGCTGTTTGAATAGCCCATTGTCCTAGTACTGATTACTAGGTACTTAGCTCATCCTTTCCCTGTTTTGGAAGACTGTCTTTGTTACTTACAAGATTTCCTTAAGACATGGGACTAGTTTGAGAGTTTCTGTTTCATTGGTTTATTGGTCTCTTATACCCTGCACACATAGAGTTTTACAGTGTAATTAATATAGTTTACAATAGGACTGGTATGGCACCAAGTATGTAGTATGTGTATTTTAAAGTCATACTGTTGCCGGGCGTAGTGGCGCACGCCTGTAATCCCAGCACTTGGGAGGCTGAGGCAGGAGGATCACTGAGAGTTGAGACCAGCCTGGGCTACAAAAGTGAGCTCAAGGCCAGCCTGAAATGCATAGCAAGACCCTGTCCCAAAAAAATAAATAAATAAATAAATAAATAAATAAAGTCATACTGTAAGTTTCTTTTTTTTTTTTTTTTTTTTTTTTTTTTGCAGTACCAGGGTTTGAACTCAGGCCCTTGTGCTTGCCAGGTAAGCACTTATTCTACTAAGCTGTCTCCCCAGCCCCATACTGTAAGTTTCTATAGATATTGCTATTGCATTTATTCATATAGAATCTTGCTCAGAGGGCTGGGGAGATAGCTTCATGGCACAGGTGCCTGCCTAACAAGTGCAAGGTCGTGATTTCGAACCCCAGTCCCACCAAAAAAAAAAGAAAAATCTTGTTCATACATCCATAATAGATACTTAATAAATAAGAATAACAAATTGCCTAAGTAACAAATGTCAGTAGTCTGAGAGAATGCAGTAAAGGTGTTTGTATTTCAAAAGTAAGAAAATATAAGGTTTCGTCCTTGTATCACCTCTACCCCATCATACCCTGCTCTATACACTGAATCTTACATTTGTATCATTTGTGTGTATGTCTGTATGTGCATTGTTTGGTTTGGTTTGGTTTCATTTGGTTTGGTTTAGTTTTAGGTTCCTGGCTGGTTGATTGGTTGGTGCTTGTTTGTTTGTTTTTGTTTCTTTGTTTTTTGTACTGGGGATGGAGCTCTGGACCTTACACTTGCCAGGTAAGTGTTTATGCCACTGACCTATGTCACTGGCCTTGTTGTTTAGTTTTTTGAGACAGGGTCCAGGTTGATCTTAACTCACTGTGTAGCCCAGGCTGGCCTCAAACTCAAAGCATCCTCTTACCTCAGCCTCCCAAGTGCTAAAATTACAGGCATGTGCCACCACATTCAGCCCTCCTTTGTTAAATTAATACACTTGGGAAACATTTGTGATTGTCCTGCAAAGGTTTTGGATTTAATAATCTTAAGCGGGCCAGTGACATAGCTCAGTGGTCTAAAGCACCTGCTTAGGCAAGCTTAGGCAACTGCAAGGACCGTGGTTCAATCCCCGGCACCACATGCTGTGCCAGCCCCACCCCCAGGGCAGGCTGAGCCAGCCATAACATTAAAAAAACAAAAATAAATAAAAATTTTTAAAAATCTGAAGCATATGACATAGATTGTTTGTGACTCCCACATGCTGTGTCCCATTCATTCAAGTCCCTTGCCTGCCTGTCATGCACAGAGTATGGTGTTTTGTTTTGTTTTGTTTTGTTTTTTGTTACAGGGTCTCACTGTGTAGCTTGGACCTCCTATCTCCAGTGCTGGGATTACAGGTGTACTCCACCATGCCTAGTTCTGGGGCCAGCACAACATGTGGTACCAGGAATTGAACCTCAGTCTTTGTGCTTGCCAGGCAAACACTTAGACCACCAAACTATCTACCCAGCCCCAGTACTGTATTTTTTAAAGTAGTATTTAATTTTTCTATTACAACTTAAGGCACCTGAAATGAGCATTGTTAATATTAAGTAGTATTCTAATGTGGTTCTATCTCCTTTCATAAAAATGGACCTCCAGGGTTGTTCAGTAACTTACTTTTTCCATTTAATAAATTTATCAGGCCAGTGAGATAGCTCAGTGGACTAAGTGCCTGCTTAGGCAAGTATAGAGACTAGGGTTTGATCCCTACACTGCATGCTGGGCCAGCACCACCCCCAGGTACACTGAGCTGGCCACAGAGACCGGGAGTGGTGGCACATGCCTATAATCCCAGTGGTGGGGAGGCTGAAAACAGAAGATCACTATGAGTCCAAGCTGCATTGTGAGACCCTATACCAAATAATAATAATAATGATAATAATAAGTTTATTATGGTCATAATCCAAAGAGTTACTGTTAATTGTTTTCAATGACATTCACTTATAGTACTCTTCTTTTTGAGACAGGATTTCACTATGCAGTTCAGGTTGGCCTGGAACTCGAAGTAATCCTGAGGCTCCAGAGGGCTAGGATTACAGGTGTATGCTACCGTGCCCAGCACTTACAGTACTCTTATACTAGCTCTCTTGTGTGGCCTATAATTACTGTTTTGCCTATTTGAATTATGTTATCATCAGTATAAATATATAACCTATTAAATCAATATCAAGAGCTGTGTATGGTGGTGCACGCCTGTAATCTTAGCACTTGGGAGACTGAGGCAGGAGGATTGGTGAGAGTTCAAGACCAGCCTGGGCCACAAAAGTAAGCTCAAGGCCTGCCTGAACTGCATAGCAAGACCCTGTCTCAAAAAGACAAAAAAAAGAAAAGAAAGAAAGATAGTAATTGTAGCTGGGCATAGTGGTGCACGCCTGTAATCCCAGCACTTGGGAGGCTGAGGCAGGAGGAGTGGTGCAAGTTCGAGACCAGCCTGGGCTACAAAGTGAACTCAAGACCAGCCTGAACTGCATAGCGAGACTGTCCCAAAAAGACAAAAAAATAACAAATAAAAAGAAAGTGATTGACAAGTTGTGTTAGAAAAGAATTGTGCTTTTATGATTTTGTTGTCTTTAATCCATCCAGAATTTACTTAGCAGAAGTTATGCAGTAGTGACTGAGCTTTTTCCACAGTTTAGTTTACCCTCCCATCCCTACCCTCTCTCTTCCTTGCTCATGCTCCTTTTTTTCTTTTTCTTTTTCTTTTTCTTTTTTTTTTTTTTCCTCTCTCTCTTTTTTTAATAGTAGAGATTGTGGCAGACCAGAGTTCCTTGTTAGGCAAGCACTCTATGGCTAATCCCCAACCCCAGCCCTGGATTATTTACTTATACTCAGGTGTTGGTTAAGATCCACAACAGAGGCCCGGCAGGATGGCTCAGTGGTCTAAAACGCCTGCTTAGGAAAGCTTAGGCAGCTGCAGGGACCACGGTTCAATCCCCGGCACCATATGCTGCGCCAGCCCTGCCCTCAGGGCAGGCTGAGCCAGCCATAAAAATAAATACACAAACAAAAGTTCTGAAACAAGAAAAAAATAAAAATAAAAGATCCACAACAGGGCCTGGCGGGATGGCTCAGTGGTCTAAAGCCCCTGCTTGGGAAAGCTTGGGCAGCTTCAGGGACCACAGTTCAATCCCAGGCACCACATGCTGCGCCAGCCCTGCTCTCAGGGCTGGCTGAGCCGGCCATAGAAATGAGTGAATAAACAAGAAAAACATAAATAAATAAAATTTTAAAAAAATAATAATAAATAAAATTTAAAAAAAATAAAAGATCCACAACAGAAACAGCTGCCTACAAATGAGAAAAGGGTGTAAACAAAGCAATTTCCAGAAGAAGTGATGAAACAGTAAATGGAGAGGTGCTCAACCTTACTAAAATGATAAAATAATAGACTAACCCCTTATTCTCTGTTTTGTTTTGTTTTTGTCTTTTTGAGACAGGGTCTCACTATGCAGTTCAGGCTGGCCTTGAGCTCACTTTCATAGCCCAGGTTGATCTCAAACTCGCACCAATCCTCCTGCCTCAACCTCCCGATGCTGGGATTACAGGCGTGCACCACCACGCCTGGCTAACCCCTTATTCTAAATGAGTTGACAAAATGTAAAAGATTAATACTATTCTGTGTCAACAACTTTAGAGGGATGAAGGGAAAGAGGCACTCTTATTTGCCATGTGTGTGTGTGTGTGTGTGCGTGTGCATGTATGTGTGTACGTGTGTGTGTGTGTGTGTGTGTGTGTGTGTGTACCTGTTCTTTTTCTTTTTTTTTGTACCTGTTTTTTTTTTTTTTTTTCTTGTTTCAGAACTTTTGTTTGTTTATTTATTTATTTCTATGGCTGGCTCAGCCAGCCCTGAGGACAGGGCTGGCACAGCATGTGGTGCCGGATATGGAACTGCGGTCCCTGAAGCTGCCCAAGCTTTCCAAAGCAGGTGCTTTAGACCACTGAACCATCCTGCCGGGCCCCTGTACCTGTTCTTTATGGCAAGTAAACTGCAGCAAAGAATAAGGCATGGTGGTCAGGAGTGCAGACTCTAGACTGAGACCTGCTGCCTCCACTGTGTGACTGTCAGCTGCTGTTATTCGTTATATGACTGTTATGAGTGTCAATAAGCACAGTGCTGCTGACTGTACAGCCATTCTCTGGGATAGAACCAAAGCCTTCATGGCATCACTATGTTTTCTTACTGGGAAACTATAACACTTCTGTTTGCTTCTGAAGAAATGATTGTGAACCTGTGTTTGTCTTGATATTAGGGACTGATGTGTACTTATGTTTATCTTATGGTCTAGGAACAGACTCCTTCCAGTCCATAGCAGATTAGTACAAGTAGGACCCATGTGGCTCAGAAGGTTCCCGAAAGCACCTTCCACCTGTCTTGCTTTTTCTCTCCCACACTGTGGTTTTGGGATCCCAGTATCCAGTTTCTCACAGCTCTTTGGTCTTTGACTTCTAGTCCAAGATGGTGGGCCGTGTAGGGTGGAGGTGTAGCTCAGTAGAAAAGCAATTTCCTGTGCATATGAGGCTCTGAGTTTGCTCTGCACCGTGCGTGCTCACACACTCACACACACTCACACCCCCTTATACGCCTAGCTTTACATCTATTATTCACTTAGATTTCCTTATTGAGAATAGCAACCTGTTAAACTTCACTTAAATATCAGTATTGCTGACTACTATGATTCTGGTCAGGTTTAGAAGTAAACTTGAGATTTATGATTTGCTAAAACAAAGTTTTTTTGGTTTTTTGTGGGGTTTTTTTGTTTGTTTTTGTTTGTTTGTTTTGCCATTTTGAGACAGGATCTCACTATGCAGTTCAGGCTGGTCTTGAGCTCACTTTTGTAGCCCAGGCTGGTCTCGAACTCACACCGATCCTCCTGCCTCAGCCTCTCAAGTGCTGGGATTACAGGTGTGCACCAGCATGCCTGGCTAAAACAGAGTTTTTGTCTGTGAACCCAAGTTCATGGAGAGTAGCTTACACATCTGACCCATACAAGCTGGAGCGCTGCTGGGCCCTAAATTGTCTCTGTACAGATTCTGTGAAGACTGTGACTGGTAGCTTGTTTTCCTCAAGAACGTACTCTGACAAGTTATTATTATCCTGAATCTATTAAGTAAATATAATGTCCTATAGATTAAATTAGAGCTCTTAGGATTCTTACACAGACATTAATGCTTTTGCATTGTCAGGAGGAGCTTAAAATAAAATTAGACATATATAGTCTTCTTCAGACTTTCCAAATTTCCTTCCAGGATTTTGTGAATGCTTTATAGTGAACATGATAGTAACTTCTGGAAAAATGAGGCAAAATGTGCCAAGACTGGAAAGTCCCATCTTTACCGTCACCCTACTAGATAGAATTGCAACCCTAGGCTCCTGGGCTTGGCCTCGTTTTTATCCCTGAGGCCTCACTTCTCAGCATGCTGTGCCCACAGACTCCCATTTCAGGGCAAGAGTCGCTATCTGAATGTGTACACTTGAGCTTTAGATTGCAGGAGAGAATTACCCAGGTCCTCTTGCCCAGGAACCTGACTGTTGGCACTGTTCCTTAAGTGCTTGAAGCTAAACCTGTCAAGATTTCAAGAGCAGTATTTCTTTTTTTTTTTTTTAGAATTTTTTATTTTATTTATTTACTTTTTTCTTGCTTCAGAACCTTTATTTGTTTATTCACTTATTTTTATGGCCGGCTCAGCCTGCCCCGAGGGCAGGACTGGCGCAGCATGTGGTGCCAGGGATCGAACCGCGGTCCCTGAAGCCGCCCAAGCTTTCCCAAGCAAGGGCTTTAGACCACTGAGCCATCCCGCCAGGCCCCAAGAGCAGTATTTCTTTAACTTTTATTTATTTATGTTATGGCCAGCTCAGCCTGCCCTGGGGGTGGGGCTGGCGGTGGTGCCAGGAATCGAACCACAGTCCCTGCAGTTGCCTAAGCTTGCCTAAGCAGGCGCTGTGGACTGCTGAGCCATCTCACTGGCCCCAAGGGTAGCATTTCTTTTCCCCCCTTGGCCTTCTGATAATTTTGAAGCTAAGGAGAAATGTAAATCCATCTTCTTGCAGCCCAGTATCCATACAGATCTCAGTAGGGACTCAAGGCCACCCTGTTTGTGGCAGAGAAGGCAGCAGTCTCCCGCAGTAGCACACACTATGGCTTAGTCTGCAGTGCTGTCGCAGGGCACAGCTTGGTGGTCACAGGAAGCACACTCGAACTGTGCCATAGCCCAGTAATTAGGAACCCAAGGCTCTATAATCTAAAAGTGAAAAGTTGAACAAGGCTGAAAACTGTTTGAGGCCAGGTATGGTGGTGTATACCTATAATGCTAGCACTAGAGTTGGGCATGGTGGCTCACACCTGTAATCCCAGCACTTGGGAGGCTGAGGCAGGAGAATCAGTGTGAGTTCCAGACCAGCCTGGGCTACAAAAGTGAGCTCAAAGCCAGCCTAAACTGCACAGGGAGACCTTGTCTCAAGACAAAAAAAAAAGACAAAAGAAAATCAGTAGGGCCGGGGCCTGGTGGGATGGCTCAGTGGCCTAGAGCCCCTGTTTGGGAAGGCTTGGGCGGCCTCAGGGACCGCGGTTCGATCCCCGGCACCACATGCTGCGCCAGCCCTGCCCTCAGGGTGGGCTGAGCCGGCCATGGAAATGAGTGAGTGAACAAAGGTTCTGAAACAATAAATAAATAAATAAAATTTAAAAAAAAATAAAAAGAAAATCAGTAGGGCCATCATTCAAATACAGACTAAACTTTTTTGAGTCCAGATTTTCCAACTGGGTAGAGTGGTACAGACCTGTCATTCCAGAACTCAGGAGGCTGAGGCAGTAGGATTGCCATGAGATTGAGGCCAGCTTGAATTATATATGGAGACCCTGTCTCAAAAATCAAAAGTCCACATTTTGTACAATACCTTATGATGATTTCCTGGGGAATTTATTTTTGTTTTTATGTTGGTGGTTTTGAGTTTAAAATTTTTCATCAGTGGGCTGGCAAGATAGCTCAGCAGTCTAAAGCGCCTGCTTAGGCAAGCTTAGGCAACCACAGGGACCGTGGTTCAATCCCCAGCACCACATGCTGTGCCAGCTACACCCCCAGGGCAGGCTGAGCCAGCCATAATATAAATAAAATAAAGGGTTTTTTTTGTTTTTTTGTCTTTTTGACACAGGGTCTCGCTATGCAGTTGAGGCTGGCCTTGAGCTCACTTTTGTAGCCCAGGCTGGTCTCGAACTCGCACCAATCCTCCTGC
>PVJA010030106.1:0-20033 GCA_004027025.1 Myocastor coypus
CACTGTGTCTCATGGCTTTGAGTCCGTGCCCTGGACAGGAAATATTTGTCTTTAGGTCTCCTGTAACAGCTGCAGCCACGGGGAAGCAGATGGGAGCGGGTGCTGCGTTAATTAATCGATGGTGTACAGTACGGTCTTCCTGATAAGGCGTGGTGCTTCTTGAGAGCGGAAAACGTGTGCGTGTATATTCACATATACGCATGTATAGAAATGTCTGTGTTCTTTTATGTTGGTTTATCCTATGGGGAATGCTGGGAGGTGAGATCTACCAGCGGAGAGCAACAGCCCTGAACGCGGCTTTCTGAAGGCAACAGACGCCCTTCCTGGCTGATTCAGCAGAGAGTCTTGGGAGGGAGGCTGGGGAAAAGACCTGGGGTAGCGCTTCCAAAAGCGCAGCTCAGACTCTTCAGGACTCTGCTGCGAGAGCACCGCCCCTGCCCAACATCAGGCGCCCACGGCAGCCAATGGTGTCCTAGCGCATCCGAACTAGGAATTCCATCTTGGGACCGGATATCAGGAGCCTCCACTATCCCTGCCCCCAACTCCAGCAGCTCTGATGCCAGGGCAGTCTTCCTCCTCCTCGTGTCACACCCTCCACAGTGCAATCATCCGAAGGAGCCACGGAGCTGGGCTGAGCGCCTGCTGGAAATGAGTCTCCGGGCTGCTCCCCCAGAAGATGGGGCTCTCTAGGTGAGACATTCGCTGGGCGTAAGAGCTGTGAGCAAGCGCTGCTCAGAAGGCTTCGAACTCCAGAGATATCCATTGTCCTGTACCTCCTGCGGCAGGACTTGACAACCCAGCAAATGGAGAGGCAGCTGAATGTGGTCACAGAGACAAATAGGCTTTTGTGTGCATCTAAATTGTTTACACATCTTTCTGTACATCAGAGGAATAATTACAATGTGTGTACTACTTATGAAGCATACTAATAAATCAGAAAGCTGTGAACCCTCTACTTAAACCAAACCAGAAATTACCAATTCCATTGAAGTTACTAATGTGCTTCCCTGTCCAGCTCCTGGGTATTATTAAAGGGTGTGTATGTGGCCTACCATTTTCTGTGACTTTCCCTTACTAGTAGGTTTCTGAAGTTCACCTGTGTTCTTCTGTGTATGTAGAGCTGGACCATTTTTCCTGATCTGTAATGTCCCATCGTGACACTTGATGTTGATGATGTTAACATTGTGTGTGACAGGTTACCTATCCACTCTCTGCCAGTAAATATTTGAGTCCCTTCTAGTTTCTAATACAAACAACAATGCTGTAAAAAAAAAAAAAAAGGTTTAAGCATGTCTTCTGATATACATGTTAAAACATTCTTACAGAAGGAGAACTAGAAGTTTTGCAGCGTTGTAGGATGTAAGTCTCGCCTTTAGGAGACAATATCAATTTGCTTTCCTTTTTGGAAAAAGAAATGAGTGTATGAGTCCTTGTTTTATATTCTTGCTATCCTTCCATCCTTTGCTTGCCTTTCTTTCTTTTGTGTGTGTGTGTTGTAATTTTAGTTGCTAGGAAGATTGAGCTTCTTCACATAGAGTTATATACATGCTTCATATTTTCTCTTACATGGAAACGAGAAAAGCTGATTGGATGTCCTGGATTTCCAGGCAAGGCCCGGTCTGGCCACTGGCCAGCCCACCTTGAGCTCTAGCAAGGTCTGTCCTTTCCAACACATGTTGCAGTGTCATGCCTTTCTGGGGTTGGAGTGCAACAGTAAGAGACTACTGTCCCAGCGCTGCTGTGTTAGTTGGACGTTGTGACTCTCTGACTTGATTAGCTTGGACAGAACAGGGTGCAAGAGAAGCCCATTATGTTCCAGGGAAGCCACCTGCTGTCACTTGGCTTGAGCAGTGAAAACTGTTCCATGGCCAGAGTGTGGTCTTGGGGGGCATGAAGAAATGTGAGGTCTTTTCAAGGGCAGCTGGGTGCCTTCAGTATCCAGGTGGATGGGGATGGCCTGTGCAGGGGACAATGGCAAAGAGATACCACTGTGCTTATAGCTGAAAAGGCTTGGGCCCAGAGTACCTAACTGATCAGATCCTGGCATGTCCTAGTTGTCAGTGATTATGTCAAAATCTCTCTCTTTGAGGGATAGAATTTCTTGTCATTTTTTAGACAAAGACCTTATTTCCACAGCTTTATTTTCAGCAGTGCCACCAATGGTTTTGCAGTGAGTAAAAAACAGGTCTGTTTTGAGGTTTCAAAGCGATGTGGATGAGGCGATACTGCTCCCCTGACTAGCTTTCCATCCTGGCTTCTCTCTGATGGCCCTCAAGATCTCTGGGACATGACAGATACTAGGTTCTCATCCCTGTGTGCCCAGAGGGAGGCGCCATCCTCTCAGCCTCTGGGGTGGCTGAAACCCTCCTGGGGCCAAGGGGCTGGCTGACAAGGCCTCATTTCCCCCATGCCTTGGAGACCTGCTCACAGGGACCACACCGTCAACAAGCGACGTGTTGCTAACTAACAGGGGTGGAGATCTGTGCTGCTCTGTGCATTCCCTTCTTGGGGTCACCAAGAAAACCCCGGGACACTGGATGGACTACACAGCTGCACAGAGAAGAGATAGCAAGATCGTCTTCAGCCATGGGTGTGGGTCCCCATGACCTGAAGGGAGTGGGACGGGGTAGCTATCTCTGTTCTCCTCTGTCACGCTTCAGCATAATGACGTTGTCTCCTAGGCCCTTACCCAAGGGGACTTGGAACAGGACTGCGGGTGGGCCTACGGGCCTTGGTGCACATGCTTCCACAGGACAAGGAGCACCTTGGCCCGCACACAACACACCAGGGCCCTGCCCCAGGCTGTGCAGTGCCTATCTCTTGCTAAGGCAATGTTCCTGGCTCCTTCTTCTGTGTCCAAGCAGGGTCTGGAATGAGTCTGCCTTCCCCTGCGCCAGCACGGTTTGAGTGCTCACAGTTGCCATCATGTCTGCCTTCCATCCGGGAGGGGCAGAGGCAGAGCTCTTCCTCCTCACCGAGCCACCTTCCACACACGTTGCTTTTGGAAGCTCCGCCCAACAACTTCCGCTCACAGTTCACTGGTCTTCCCTGTCTGCAAGCAGGTCTACTGTTACTAATAAATTCTGGCTTCTAAAACTAACAAAGAAAAGAAGACTGGATATGTTGCCTAGGCAACAAGCAAATTTTGCTCACAGATGCAACTATTCTCTCATGTCCAAGCTCAAATTTAATTTTTTTTTTTGGAGGGGGGTACCAGGGATGAAACTCAAGACTTTGCACCTGCCACACAGGCGCTTGTGCCTCGGAGCCAAATCCCTGGCCCTCCTAGCTCAAATTTAATTTCCCAGGAAATGTATTTCTTGCCCTATCCTGTTCTGCACTTCCCTGCCCTGCCCTGCTCTGTCCCCTGCCCCCTGCCCCCTGCCCCCTGCCCCCTGCCCTGCCCCGCTCTGCCCCTTGCCCTTCCCTCCTCTCCATTCCCTTTCCCTTCACTCCTCTCCCCTTCTTTTCCCTTCCTTTTTCCTCCTCCTCTTTCTCTCTCCTGTCTCTTCCTCCCTCCCTCCCCTCCATCTGTTTCTCTTCCCCTCTCTCTCCTTCTGCTCCTCCCTCCCTTCGTTTCTTCCTGCATTAGTAGAGATTTAACCCAGGACCTTACTGAGATACAACTCTAGCCTGTTTTATTTTATATCTTGACACAGAGTCATACTAAGTCACTAAGTTGCCCAGGTTGGACTTGATTTTATTTTTTTAATCCTCCTGCCTCAGCTTCCCAAAGTGCTGGAATTATAGGCAAATACTATGATACACACTGAGAAATTATTTCTTGATGCCTCTACCTGGATCATATCCTCCTTGCCTATGAGGTTTTTGGTTGTTTGTTTTTGTTCTTTTTTGAGCAGGGTTTCATTATGCAGTTCAAGCTGGCCTTGAACTCACTTTATAGCCCAGGTTGGCCTCAAAGTCATAGTGATCCTCCTGCCTCAGCCTCCTGAGTGCTGGGACGACAGGCATGTGCAGCTATTCCCTGCCTTGTTTGTGATCTTACACTGTTTTATTTTTACATGGCTTATTGTCATTCCAGTTAAATTCTTCTATGGCTTCCCAAACATTTTATAGCTAATGAGGACAGCTAGGAATTGTTCTGTCCCACTGGTGATTATAGTTCTAATGTCTTCTGTGGCTACTATATGTGCTCAATAGATATTCCCTGACTGTGTCAAAAAGCAAACTCCCTAACGCATTGTTTACATATCTCAATGGACTTTTATTTGCAATTCCAGAACTGGGCAATACCTCATTCCATAAAATAAAATGCGTGTTCCAATGAGCTGAGCAGCACAGACTGGTTTTACAGACAGCAAAGTGCTGAGGAAGGCAGGAACAGACAACAGAAAGTGCATGGGTTGCATGAGTCACTTTGCTTGTAAGGCTTAAAGCAGAGGGAACTTATGCTGGCCTGTTGGAAGATTTGGCTACCATAATTCTCTGTCTGCATTTCTTGTAAGATCAAACGAAAGCCCAGTCTTGGCTCAGTGGAGCTTTGGAATGAGTGACACCATCCTGATTTGCTCCTTTGAGCCCTAGTGCAGGGAGTTAGTTGAAATCAAAGTTCTTTGGTAAGTTTTATATTAATGAATGAATGAATGAGCAAATGAAAGAAAAAGACATCTGATACCTAGCACATTTTCACCAGGAAAGAATAAGAAACTAACATTCCAGGCTCTGCCAGATATAATCTAACTGAATTAGTGGGGCTCAGAAATGTAACTAGAGCTCTTAGGCAGAGATTCAGTCCTTAGCCTGCTGGGCCTTAGCATCTGTGTTTTAACTCTCATGTTCAAGAACTCCAAAAATTTCAGAAAAAAGCAATTTGTGTTGACATTTAAGTAGCTAATTAAACCTTATAGTTATCACAAATAGTACAGATTACACAATTTACCCATTTACACTATTTTACAGAAGGATCAGAAAGAATTATTGTTCCTGTTCTTTTTATCATGCATCATGTTTATTTAAGATGAGGTTTGCGTAGGCCTACATCAGAGGAGCTTGACTGCAGACTTTTTTTTTTGTGTGTGAATGCGTTTAGTACAGGGTCCATAGGTTCTCATTACTTAGATCAGACTCACAGTGATCATCCTGTTTTCAGCCTCCCAAGTGCTGGGATTACAGGCCCGAGAGCACTGCCACGCTCAGTCTCCGCCTGGGGGCTGGGTCAGCAAGGCACACTAGAAATCAATCCCCAGTCCCTGCACCTGCCGAAGGGCTGACTCTTTTCTAGTCTTAACTCTCTTTTCATTTTTCGTATTTTCTAAAACTAAAACGAATTTCATAACAAAACAGTAAGAGATTAGCAAGAGTTAATAATGCTCTGCCTTGGTTTTGTCATTGTCATTGTGAGGGCCGAGTGCAGGATGGGTCTCAGTGTGTGCTTTGTTTCTCTGAAACAAATGGTGGGCCTCCCCAACCCTTACCAGTTGGCCAATGAAAAGTTGGGGTCAGCAAACTCCCCCTAAGTCATGTTTGCTTTCTAACAAGTGATTTTTAAAATTTTTTTTGTAGTTTAATACTGCATTGGGATAATAGTCTTTTTCTGTGCAGCACAGGGTGAGGGAAATATTCTAAACTCTACTAAAGATAGTAAAATATTGGAATTTGAGGTGAATCCTAGAGCTACTAGAATAAAACTGATTATGTCCCTAGAACAACAATGGTAAGAGAACAGACATGTCTCCAGAGGAAGTAAAAGACACTTCTATGTTTGGAGAATGAAATTGTCTGGACAGCACACATGCCTGACTCAGTAACTGATGAATTCAGTTTCTCTGTTTATTTCCCATTTAAACATGAATATTGAATATTTCATCTTACCACCAGCAGAGTGAATTTGGAAATGAAAGAGAATTGAAGGATTATGTGAAATTTTGTATTTTTTTCTACTCCATGTGGGAAATTTCTTTCTTTCTTTTTTTCTTTTTTTTTTTAAGTTGATTTCATTTTTGCTTTACTGTCTTGGGGTTTTTTAAGCTTCATATAAAACTAGAGAGAAATACTCTAAACTTTCATAGAAACTTAATTTCTAAAATTGTCTTGTGGCTGGTGTAACTTGGAGTTTTAACACCAGCCTATGTTGATACTTCTTTGAGGTTTTCAGGAGGGATCGTAATCTTAGCTTTTGTTAACATTGTTTAAGTCAGTGGAATTTCACTGCATGTAAATGCTGGATAAATTCACTGCTATGAATATATTTCAGCTTAATGTTCCAAAACAATAAGCATGAAACTCAAAATTATGTTTTAATAAAATAGTCCTAGAAGATACAGTCCAATCAGAAGGGCTCCCACATGCAAAGACAAGTTTATGTTTTCAAGTGAGATGAAAAATAGCTGTATTAAGAATCTACTATGAGCAAATAGGGATCAAATATTTAAGATAGATTAGTTAAAACCTTTTGTGTTCTTCTATAGATTTCTATTTCTCATATTAAATTTTGATTTCCAAGCGCTTTTTTTTTCTCCTTGATGCAATATTGACTGTTATCTTCCTCTAGTCACGAGTACATTTTCTGTGAAGATTCCTACCACCTCTGAGCTGCCTTGTTTAACCTCATTCCTTATTTCTGCTTGGCTTGCTTTGTCCCTAACTTTATTGTTGTAGTGCTTCAATCACATTCTTGGCAATATTTGGCTGTCTAACAATATTTTAAAGTGAAACAATCGTAAAGGAAACACCTTTGTGTACATGAAGGGAGTTTAACAAATTAGTTGTCACCCTAGTGTAATTAGTGCAGCCTGGTCATTTTGTTGGGACATCCCCAAATGCCTAAATCCACAAGCCTTTTGGGGGGCTGCTCTTTTACCCTAAAAGTGATCCTTGACAGCCTCATTGCTGGTATTTGAGGGGGCAAGTCAAGAGAAAAGTATCTTGGGTCATGCACTCTGGTCTATAGCTTTTCACTTAGTTTTCCATTTTCAGTTAGGCAGTTGTTTCTTCCTCACCCAACCCATGGCCCCTAAATCTAGAGAATCTCTGATTCTACCCCTTTAGAAAGGAAGTCTAGTCTTCTGGTAGGTTGGGGAAGATACACTTACCAGGCAAAAGTGAACTTTAAAAATGTATAAAGATCTATCAAGGTATTATTTTGTTTTCACAAAGTATTTTGTATTATTTATAATAAAGTGTTTTATTTTTATTTTTTATTCATGTATAATTTGGTCACATAAATGCTCCAAATGAAACGACTAGGTTAAGAATTAAGAGGATGATTCTCAATGAAACTGTATCACAGATTGAATAATTTATTACTCCTCAGACCACTAGAGTTGGAATTTTGCCACCTGCATTCATCCACTTACTCAATAAACATTTACTGAATGTCTGTTTTGTGTCAGGTACTATGCTAGGTTCTGGGGAAAGCAGTGAACAAGACAGGCAAAAGTGTTCTGAGTTACAGGAGCCTCTGGACCTTTCCATTTGCTTCACTGATTCACTTAATAAATACTTTGAGAGCTATCATATGGCAGCAGTGAGCGAAGTGCCAGGGACCCAAGACAAATAAGAGGCACAATGGCCTTCTCATCATGTCATGTGGTAGTGTGGTCATTAGTTGTGGCTGTCATCTTGACTTGAGTGAGAATGATCTAGGCTCTGTGGATGACTGATGTGACTGAGGAGGGAAGACCACTCCAGATGAAATGTTGCCAATCAATGGACTATAGCTTGGGTGAATAAAAAGGGAAAGAAGAGAGAAGTCTCTCCCCTTTCTTCCTGTTTTTACCTGTGCCTCTGTATGTTGGCCTTCAGTTCTCTGGGTTTTCTCCTCAGATTGTTCAGCCAGTGTTATGGTCTGTATCTAGTTGTCCTCCCCAAAGCCTCATGTAAATCATGAGGTTGTCAAGTGTGTGCCTCGAGGGGCGGGGCCAAAGGACCAGGCTGGGGCTTGAGGGACGTGGCCAAGAGAGGCAGGAACCCCCGCTGTCAGAGGTTCCCCTCTCCCTGCCAGGCCGCAGTCTCTCTTGGATGTATGGGGCAGACCACAGCAGGATGAAACCTCCAGTAACTGTTAGCTGAATAAACCTTTTCCCCGCTAAGCTTGCCTGTCCAGCGTTTGTCCCAGCAATGAGAGAAAAGTAGTTAAGACAGCCCACCAGTGCAGATTCTGCGGCTTTCCCAGAGAGACTTACACCAGTAACTCTGCAGTGAGTTTCCAGGCCCTTGAATGTCAGCTGCTGCTGGGCTCTCTGGTTCTCCAGCACACAGATGGCCATTTTGAATTCTTCCACTGGAGATTCCTCAGATGGTCACTGGGACTCTTCATCTTCTGATCCTTCGAATCTACCTAATAGAGGTGGTATATCATTATACATATATGCTAAATTGAGGGCCAGGGATACAGCTCAGCAGTACAAGTGCCTGGCTAGAAAGCACAAGGCCCTGAGTTCTACTTCTTGTACCAACATAAAATAAATTGAGTCTGCTCTTCTAGTGAACCCTGACCAGTATGGATTGGAAGGATGATCTGAATGGCAACAGCACTGCCGTGAGGGGAGGAGGACTGCGAAGGAAAGCGCAAGGTGCCCCAAGAACAGTGATCCGTGGCTCTCTCGTCTGGGTGGAGAGTGAGGAGGGTTGCCTCAGAGGGTTTGCACTGAAGCCATGGCCCAACGGATGAACAGGACCAAGATGGGTGAGGGGAGGAGGTGGGGAAAGGGTAGGCGGAAAGGCAAAAGACCGTGGCTGCAGGCTGAAGGAGCTGAATGAAACCAGGCCCAGGTGGCTGCCGTGCAGACGGTGCAGAGGCCATGGAACTGTGCGGAGAAGCAGGATCAAGCTGGTGCTGACTGGAACCATGAGGTGAGATAATGTCTTAGTTACTCTTCTCTCGTTGCTGGGACAAATACCTGACACCCAAAATGAAGGAAGAAAAGGTTTATTTAGCTCAGTTTGTGGAGGTTTCAGTCCATATTCAGCTGGCTCCAAGGCAGACTGGCACAGGGTAGAGAGCATCCAGTTCATGGCAGTGAGACAGCAACAAAATCGGACAGAGGCAACTGACCAACCAGCGTAGCAGAGAGCAACAGAGAGTCTGTTTCTCTGTCTCTCTTACATTACATTCAGGCACTCTGCCTCAGACTATCTGCCTCAGGCCACACCCATAATCCCAGTAGTACTAAACCCCATAATCCCGTCAGTACTAAGGCATAATCCCAGTGGATCATGAATTAGTCTCAAACTCTAGAAGTCCCTGCCCCATGACTGCATGAGGCTTTGGAGAGATGACTAGACATAAACCATGTTCTGGTTTGTGTATAAGTGTCCCCCCAAAGCCTCATGCAGTTATGGGGAAGCTTCTGGAATTTGTAATGGATTATTGTAGGAATGGGTGCTGCACCCCCCCTGGGGCAGGGGATTTGCATTTCAGTGTAAGGTAGGAAGAGAAGTTGGCTGCTCCAGCTGCTGCTACGCTGTCCCTTGCTCTTGCCCTTTGCCTGCCACCATGAAAGGTTATTCTCTGCCATGAGCCTCTCTGCCTTGGAGCCAGCTGAATATGGACTGAAACCCCCAGTAACTGTGAGCTAAATAAACCTTTCCTTCCCTCATTTTGAGTGTCAGGTATTTGCCCCAGCAACGAGAGAAGAGTAACTGAGACAGACCATAACAGATGACATACACAGTGGCTGTTTAAATTTTAAAATTGTTGCACCAAAAGGTCTGTCGCCATTGTCTCCTTTCCATGTCACTCCAAACACATGAACGCCATTCTTCTCAGCACTTTCTCACTATTTTTTTTTTTTTTTTCAGGACCAGGGTTCAAACTCACGACCTTGCACTTGCCAAGCAGGCACTTGTGCCGTGGAGGTATCTCCCTAGCCCCTTGTTCTCAGCACTTCCTGAAGTAGCCCTGGAAGTCCTCTTTCACGAGTCTTTCAAAACAGAGGTGAGCACTGCTGTGGCGCATCAGCCAACAGAAACGCAGGCTTGTAAAACTGCCATGGTGTGTCCTCACCCACCTTATGCCCTGGCGCTGGCACTGTGTATCTTCTGGCTCTTTATCAAAGTCAAAAATGACCATAGAAAGTAAACGTTTTGAATGAATTTAAGACACAGAGGCGACCACATAGCATAACTAAAGATATTTATGACAGAACTTTCTAGAACTGTTTCAGAAAGTGGCAAGAAGAAAAGGATAAGTGTGCTTGGAGCAGGGGAGTTTGGTGGGGGATTAATGGCACCGTGTCTTTTACTATAACATATTTAAAGAAGAAGAGTCGTGATAATTTTTATTCATATGTCCTATGTCATGGCTGAAGCTAAGAAAAGACATAGAAAACTATTGTGCCAGTTGTAAGGTAGACTCAAGCTTAGTAACCAGGGGAATGAATATCCTGCCTTTCAGTGAGATAAGGACCCAGGAGGAGAAGATCCATGCAGAGGTTAAGGATGGGGCAGCAGAAATGACAGCTCCATTTTGCATAAATGAGATTGAAGAGCAAAGGGCACAGACAACAGGAAGCTGGGTGTGCGGCCTGGAGCTCTGCTGTGCTACCTGGCTGGGAGCTCAGTTGTGGAAGTGCTGGCCCATCACTGGCATGAAACCAGGGAGCAGAGTGCGATTGCCAGAGAGTTGTTTGTGTTTAGATGACATGACCCCATCTGCCTAATCTTGGGCATGTCCAAGTAGGGGAAAAGGCCGAGTGGAGGTGGCCCAAGAAAAAGTAGCCAGGGGTAATGGCACTGCTTAGACAGCGCAGATGATACAGAGCAAAACCTGCAAAGACCAGTCGGAAAGACTAACAACAAAGAGAGGCCAGCAGGATGTACAAGGGGGAAGGCATGTTTACCTTGGCAAGAGCAAGTTCAAAGGTCTTCTCTACGCCAAACAGTGCCTGTAAAAAGTGTCTGTTACAGTGCATGCCTGTGGTCCCCGAACCCTGAAAGACTGGAGCAGGAGGCCTATGAGTCTGAGGTGAGCTGGGGCTACACAGTGAGTTCAAGGTTGGGACAATGCTCAAAGGCTCAGGCTGGCCACAAACTGCTGATCCTCCTGCCGTAGCCTGAGATTACAGTCGTGTGCCACCATGCCCAGCTGAATTCTCATCCTTGTCTGAAGAGTTGGTTTATTATAAGGGTGGTGCTCAGGAGCACTGAAGGGCATTCTCTTGAAATCAACGGAGCTGGATGAGTCAGAGGCCAATGTGGCACATGGGAAGAACAGTCTCGATTCTTATTTCACATCAAACACAAGACCTACTTGCAAGTAAATGTAAAAGGTTAGCAGCAAAATTTGTAGAAAATAACACAGGGCAATATTTTGATAAACTTGGGGTAGATTTTTTTTTTATTAACCTGGGCAGATAAATAGGGTAAAATAGGGTGATAGGGTACAAAAAACCTAACAGTAAATGAAAACTTTCTCTTGTTTCTTTTTGCTGGACCAGGGTTTGAACTCACAACCTTACATGTACCAGGCAGGCACTTGTGCCATGGAGCTATCTCCCCAGAACCTGAAAAGATTTTGTTGTTGTTGTTGTACCAGGGATTGAACTCAGGACCCTGTGCTTTCCAGGCAGGTGTTTATTCTCCTGAACTATCCCCCTGGCCCAGAAAACGAAAAGATTAATCTATTCAGTTACATGCAATTGAAGGACTTCTTTCACCAAAAGGCCCAAAAGTGTGGGAAAATTTACAATCCATGCAATCAGCAATAAACTTGTATCTGGAGTAAATAAGAAAAGCTGTAAGTCAGGTATAGGCAAACAATGTAATAGGAGCTAAGCCTTGGGGCCGGCTGCCTGTTGCCGTCTGGTAGTGTGACTTAGGGGCCAGTGCTGCATTTTGCTCCAGCCCAGGTTCCTTCTTATCAAATGAGAAGAGAGGTGCATCTCTGCGGTTGGGAGAACCAATTAGTGAAGGTGTAGTGCTCTGG
Organism: Myocastor coypus; assembly: GCA_004027025.1. Taxonomy (NCBI): domain Eukaryota; kingdom Metazoa; phylum Chordata; class Mammalia; order Rodentia; family Myocastoridae; genus Myocastor; species Myocastor coypus. The sequence goes on from PVJA010030106.1 coordinate 11,888, forward strand.
CTACAGCTCTGCACTGCGCCAGGATCCGACTCATAGTGGCAAGTACTGCTTGTCCTGTGGGTCTTCAGGGAAAAGTAAGGGCTTGGTGCAGGGGATTTAGTGTTTTGGGCACTTTCACGATCAGGGTGAATTTTTTAATAGGGGCAGCATCTTTAATATTGAGCACTAGGTATGTGTACCAATACTTAGTATAAATGGAGGTCATAGTGGTAATGTTTCTTTCTGTATTGGTACATGTTTGCCGTAGGTAATGTTTACATTTGCTATGTGGAGCCGGTACCTGTGTGTAACATATTTTCATCCCACTTCCCTGCCATCTCTCCCCTGCCCCTCCATCTCTAGATCCTCTTCCCATTTTAGAAAGATCTACTTCTTATCATCTTTTATTTCATCCTTTATTTATAATTTGGCTTTCTCATCTAAGAGAAATCCTGTGATATTTAAACTTAATGCGGCTGATTTATTTCACATTAAGGTCTCAAGGTGCATCCACTTTTCAAGACGATTCAAGTCTTTTCCTTATGGGAGAGTAGTATTCCATTGTTTGTAAATACACATTTTTTTTCCATTGATTGGCTGATGAACATATGGTCTGCTCTCAAGGGTTAGCTATTATTATTATTATTATTATTATTATTATTATTATTATTGTTATTATTATTATTATTAGTAGTAGTATTTTTGCAGGACTGGGATTTGAACTCATGACCTTGTACTTGCCAAGCAGGCACTTACGCCACGAAGCTATCTCCTCAGTCCCCAGTTTGGCTATTATTGATCATGCTGTTATAAATATTGCTATGCATGTATGATTGTGATATGATAGCTCTAAAGCTTTTGGGAAAGTTGGGTGTGGTGACGCATGCCTGTAATCCCAGAACTTGGGAGGCTGAGGCAGGAGGATCAATGTGAGTTTGAGACCAGCCTGGGCTGGTTGAGCTCAAGGCCAGCCTGAACTGCATAGCCAGACCCTGTCTCAAAAAAAGACAAAAAATAATCATAAAATAAAATAAGTCTTTTGGGAAGATCTCTGGAAGAGGAATAGCTGATAAAAATGGAATTTTTACTTTTTGAGGGACTCCCATACAGATTTCCACAGTGGCTGTCCTAGTTTATAAGTTTTCCTCTTCTCCACATGTTACTATTTTATTTCTTTTATATTCTTTTTTGCAGAACCCGGGATTGAACTTGGGACCTTGTGCTTGCCGGGCTCTTCTGCCACTGAGCTCTATCTCTGACCCCTTTTATTTCTTGATGATGGCCGTTCTTTCTGGGATAAGATGGAATCTATGTGGTTTTAATTTGCATTTCCTTAGTCTCCAGTTACGTTGAACATTTCTTCGTGTACTTCCTGGCCATTTGTGCTTCTGTGATTTGTCTATTCATTTAACTTGCCCATTTGCCATGGGTCTTTTATTTGGAGTGGCCTAATTTCAGTCCTTTATATATATTTTAGATATTACTGTTCTGTTTGAGGAATAGCTGGCATTCAGGAGCTTGTCCTTACACTATGAGAGTGAATTTTGCTGATGTTCTTGATGTAGAGTGCTATCACACTTGCAGTTGTGTGCATGAGTGTGACGCCATTAACAGTGATGCACTACGTTCCAGAGCAACTGAGAGGCATTTATGTTTACGCTGCATTCAATGATTTTGATCATATTATCCTCTGCCCAGTAACTCTGGCACCTTCATAATACTCCTAATATACACACATCACACCCACAATCATCCTGCTAGTATCATAGTGAGTTTTCTTATAGGTCTGTACAGAACTGCTGGAGAACACAGAATTCACTAACTTTGGGGGTTCTGAATTTGGATTGAATGCAGGTGTTTGTTATCTCAGAGAAATGCTTTGCTCGCCTGTGTCCTTCCCACGTGTGAGGTCTTGGGAGTCCAGGCCCTTCACTGTGGGCGGTGGGGTCAAGCTCAAGGTGGCCACACCAGGAGCTCTTCCTTGGCCGCCATGCAGTAGGCTCTTTCTTCCGTGTTTGCCCAGCTCAGCAGGTTTCATTGCACGGCTTGCGCAACAGGAACATTGCAAAATGCCACGGGCCCGCGGGGCTGTTCATGAGCCTGTGCTTCCTCCTTGGGAGGCCTATGTGGGCGTGTGGAGTAATTATTCCTGACCAGCACCACGATTCCCAAAGTGCAGCGTTGGCCGCAGTGTAGGGTTTGCCTCGGTGCTTGTTAGAACTTCTCTTGCCTAGATTTCATCTTGGGCCCTCTGAAGCAGAACCTCCGTAAATGTAAATGGAAAGTTAGCATTTTTAAGATGCTTTGTAGGTGAGTCTAAAACTTGTTACCTGAGGAACCTGTTTGTGAATCCTTTAGAATCTATCGCTAGTTACAAAACTCAATGTCCAACAGATCAGGTAGGGTACAGTGTGACGGTGGAGGCCAGATGAACTAGGTATAGCCAGTGTGAGGAATCAGAGTGTGTGGGGCGTGAGGGAGAGAGACTGGGACACTGGCAATGCTCTGCAGAGGAGCAGTGGCCACCTCTCAGCAGAGCGCGTGTTTGGCCTGGCCTCTGACAAGCTAGTTAATCGGAGAACAATTCATCGTGCCTGTATCAACTCTACCAGCAAGTGAGACTCACTCCTACTTTCTGTATCTCAAGGATTCTTTTTAAGACCTGGGTACTTCAAAAAATCTCTAGAAATGTAGTGATCAACCCGTAGATTGAGTAATCCTGCACTTAAACCTTAATCTTCAGGCAGAAGGCATCCCTAAGGTTAGGAGTTAGTAAGGCTTCTGTGGTCACCTGTGGCATTCCTCATTCACCCACTGTAGTAGGAACTTAATTTCAAGGATACAGAGAATTCTAGAATACCTGCTTTCAGATGTGCAGAGCTCTATAGCCTAACTCCAATTACACAGAGAAATCCCGAATTCCCAACCTCAAGGAGATTTTATAAAAATATTTTTTCTGATTCAGTAGGGTGAGGTAGGGCTGGAATTCTGTATTTCGATCAAGTTCTGTGACACTGTGGTGCTGAGGTCCATAACCACAATGAATAGGCAACATATTTTAGAAAGAAGCATCTGTACATAGTTTTGAAGTAAACCCTAAGGGGATTTGACTGAACTTGGGAGACATAAAAGTTCCATGTTTTGTTATACAGGTCTTGCTTTAATTTGCTCTTAAACACCCAGCAGAAAAGTTTAACCATGAGGCATAAAATATAAAGCTAGAGTAATTGGCAAAAGTTGCAGGTGATTAATTTGGTGTAACTAGTTGTGGTAACTAGTTATTGGTAACAAGCAGTGGTTAATCAGTTTTAGTTAAGTATTAATTAGTAGATGTGAGTAACTAGTGGTTCTTAAAGTGTGGGACTAATTGGCGGCACCTAGCAATAGTTAATTAGTTGTGGTTAAGTAATTAGTTATGATTATTTAGGTATAATCAACTAATTATTAGTACATCATAACTAGTAGTCACTATCTAGTGCTGATTAACTAGATATGGGTAACTAGTAAATGTTAACTAATTATTGATCTCTTATTGCTGATAACTAGTGGAGATTAACTATGTGTTCCCTGGTAATTCACAAATAGCTATTATTGACTTGTACTACTTTATTAGTTATGGGTGACTGGTTACTGGTAGGTAGTGATAGCTAACTAGTCTTGGTCAACTGGTAATTAGTAACTAGTTTTCATCAACTGGAAATACTTAAGTGGTTGTAGGTAATTAGCATGTTAACTAATTGTGGGTTACTAGTTGGTAGCCAGAGATGATGGACTAGTTGTGGCTAACTAGTACTCAGTAACTATTTGCTAATAAGCAGTGATGTTTCACAAGTTGTGGCTGACTCATTTTGAGTAGTAATTGGCAAAAGTTTCAGGTGATTAATTTGGTGTAACCAGTTGTGGGTAAGTGGATATAGACAGCTAACTTGGGGAATTAGTATTTAATACTTAGTTATTTGTTATTTAGTGATGATTAACTAGTTGTGGGTAGGTTGTGATTGCTAAATCGTCATGGGTGACCAGTTTTGAGTAATGAGCAATTGGTTTTTGTGGGTAATGAGTAGTTGATTTAATGTGGCTTATAACTGGTTTGGATAACTAGTTGTAGCTATCTGGAAATGGCTAAATATTAGCCAGGAGCTACTTGGGATTGGATATTAATTGATAACTGGTTGTGGGTAACTAATGAGTTTCCAGCAATGGTTAACTAGGTGTAGGTAACTGAAACATTATAAGTACTTGTGGGTAAGTAGTTGCAATTAACTAGTGAGAATTAACATGATCAAGACTAGGGTAGTCTGTTTATCTCTCTCCCAAGTGGCTGTGATTTGAATTCATTTATCTCAGGGTGCTAAAGACTGATAAAGGTGGCTCCTAGTAGGACTGTCATCTATATGCCACTGGCAGTCCAAGCCAGCAATGACATATTAAAGTCCATGCATGTTGTAATTTCTGTGTGTCTAAGAATCAGAGTTCCAGTGGCACATATGAATGTTCCGACAAAGGACAATGTATCCTCAGTGCACAGTGAAATATTTAGAAAGTCCTCTAAAGATAGTTTGTCTCTACATTTCTTATTAACACGGCTGTTCACTTCTGCTCCATCTTGCCAGCCACCTAGCAAGCATGTGGCCTTTGCCACCAGGATCAAGTCACGGAACACCAGTGCCTCATGCTCAGCAGGGGAGACTTTCTGGGGACTGAAGCGCTCCATCTGCTAGTGCATGTCTGCAGTCCAGACAGGTTTTCGTGGTCTTGTTCTTGAAGTACCCTAATTGTGACCCTTGAAGGCATCCTTAAATCAGCGCAAACTAACACTTCATCCTCAAGACACTGACCAGGGCTTACTAAGCGGTGCTTGGATAAGCCACACCCTACTCCATAGAAAGGAAATCCTCAAGGTATAAATGTATGTGCTTCTCCCCTCCCCCTTCTTCTCGTCTTCACCTTCATCTTTTTTCGCTTCTTCCCTGAGCTCTGGAATAGCAAAACATTCTAGAAGGGCATGCCATGTCTTGCCTGTTTAAGGAACATTTGTCTAAGGATTGGGACATGCAACTCCTGGATCTATCACAGAATGGGTGACCCAAAAGCCATTGTTCCTTTCTCTGGGTCTTAACTTGAGAGTGTTGGAGTAGGTAGAAGACTTCTGAGCACGAGAAAACTGTACATACATGGATTTGTAAACTTCTATTTATCAACTGGGGTTGGTCATTTGACTGATGTCATTCAAATAAAAAGAATTCAGTGGATAAACAGTTTAGGAAGTGCCTCTCATCACAGCAGTGCAACAGTCTGGTAGTGTGTGATTTTTCACTTCTAGCGTCCCTTTTTAAAGAAAGTCCGCCTTGAACCATTGTCTTCCAGTTTGGAATTAATCAGGAAATAGCAAGCCATCACAATTGGACTTCCTTGTGTGCCCTCATGGGAAACATTACTGGGGAAAGTCATTGCCTTAGGTCATGGGTTTTATAACCAATTTCACTTCCTCGCTCTAGACAAGGGCCTACTGCTCCTGAGTGACTCACATCCTTTGAGCTCTAAGAAGACCTCTGGCCCCACCCAGCACCAACAACCTACAGTGCAGACTTAAACTTTTGAAAAGTGATGACCCTGGAAGCCTAAGTTTCCACAGATCTTCATACACCAGGGATAGCAGGGGGAGGAGGGGGTGAGGCACAGCAGGTGCCATGATTCTGAATAAGTGATGGTACAGCAGATCTGGAGCTGAGCCTCCCACAGGCCATGCCTCTGGCCACTGCCACAGCTTCTGGCTTTCTGCTCCTTCTGACTGACTCACCTGAGCCCTACCGTCTCCCCCAGTGGTTCAGGGCTAGAAGACATCACAATCCCAGGAATGCTCAACAGTCCTCTGCAATGAAGCATGAAAGGCAAAATAAGCAAGATCTAGAAGGCCCCAAAATAAAGCAACTTTTAAAAAAATACTTCAGGCTCATCTTTGAAAACCACTAAGAGTTAGACACAATAGGCTGAGCCTTAGTTGTGGGTCACTTGCTTGGTTTTGCTGCTCTCTGCCTGCCATGGGCTGTCCTCCTCTGCTATGCCCTCTCCAGAGGGGCCACCCTGACTTGGGTCAGCCACCTGCAAACCGAAACTGCTACACAGTGTGAGTTAAATAAGCCTTCCTGTATTTTTAAACAATGAAAAGAAAAGAGTAGGTTTAGAATAACATGCAGTGTTCACAAAAACTAAAAGAAAACAAATGAAAGAGCCAAAAGTAAGTGCCTGAATTATAAAACTCTCAGAAGAAAACATGAGCATCTAAAGTTAAATGCGTGGGGGGGAGGCTGAGGGACAGCTCAGGGGAATAAGAATCAATCTGGCAGGAGCCGGGGAGCTAGCTCAGGGGCACAAGTGCAAGGTCCTGAGTTCGATCCCTAGTTCTGAAAAAAAAAAAATCAATCTGGCAAGTATAAGGATCTGAATTCAATCCCTGGCTGCACATGCTAGGCATGTCATTTCGGCCCTGGATGCAAAAATACAAATAGTAACAACAACAACAACAATAAAGCTAAATGTGCCATGCAATGTAAACATTATGGGCTTAACACTAGTTAACACACACACTCTCTCTCTCTCTCTCTCTTTAAACTCAGTTTTGATGCCAACCAAGTGTTCGGGGTTAAATAGTATCTGGCCAACATTAAGAGACTGCGGTTGCAAGAAGTGGGTGCGGAGAAGCTGCATCGGTGTGGGAGTGAACAGGATCAAAGTGGATCTGAAAGCGTGACCTTGGGTTTATTGTAAAATTCTTTTGTGCGTGCTGAATTAGTGTGTGGGTCTTTTTGACCAAGAGCACAAACTTGTTGTTATAAAACATGTTTTTAAAGAAGCTGACAGAGTTATTCTTAGAATATATTCTTAGAATATATTTTAGACCATAGGTGAAAGCGCTTTTAGGTTATAATGAATATGCGCCTAATTTTTTGTGAAACTACATTCATGAGTCTTATAATTTTTTTTTTGTCTTTTTGAGACAGGGTCTCGCTATGCAGTTGAGGCTGGTCCTGTGCTCACTTTTATAGCCCAGGCTGGTCTTGAACTCACACCAATCCTCCTGCCTCAGCCTCCCAAGTGCTGGGATTACAGGCGTGAGCCACCACACCCGGCTTTCATTCATGAGTCTTAAATTGCATAATAGTTTGTGAAATATCTTGTTACTGCTTTTATTTAGCAGACTGTGGACTCTAATAAAAAGATTTAATGGTGAAACATGAGGGAAGAAAAGAAATACAGGAGGCAATATCATAGAAGAAAATGGGAGTCACATAGCTGAAATCTCTGAATTAATAGCATCTGAAGTAAAGAAACAAATTCAGAAAGGCATAGAGGAAACCAGATCAGAAATAACCTCTAAAGTAAAAAAAAGAAATCTCTGAGTTAATAGTGTTTGGATAAAAGGGCAACTGCAGAAAAGTGTAGAGGAAATCAGATTAGAAATAATCCCTGAACTAGAAAAAGAGAGGATAACTATAATGAAAGACTTAATAAATGCCCCTAAAGAAGACATTGATAAAAAATTAAAGGAGAATAGAAAAATGATGTAATCCTTGAATCAGTAGTATAGGAAAGAAATAGATTGCATGAAACACTTTCAAAGAGATATACAGAAAATAAAATCTCAGTCACAAGCTAGCAACACTATATGAACAAAATTGAAGATAGAGTTTCATATCTTGAAGACCCAGTTAAAGCTACTGAAAGAGTAAGAAAAGAGCTCTTAAAAACAATCTAGGATGTAAGAGAACATAATTCAACATCTGCAAGATGATGCAAAGACTAATAGGCATCAGTGAGAAAGAAGGAGTCAATACAAATGATATAAAAAGAATATGGGGAGAAATAGTACCATAAAACTTCCCAAATATGAGAAAACAATTTGGCATTCAGGTAACTGAAGCACACAGAACTCCAAATAACATCAACCTGACTAAAAACACACCCAGGCATATAATTGTCAAGATACCAGAAATCCAGCTGCTAGAGAAAAGAAACAGATGACATTTAAAGGAAAACCCATCAGAATAATGGCAGACTGCCCTTCCTAATCTATGGAGTCAATAAGAGCATGGAGCAGAGGGCTTCAAGTCCTCTATGAAAACAAATTCCAGCCAAGACTGCCATACCCTGCAAAACTCTCAAGTAT
>PVJA010030107.1:0-26056 GCA_004027025.1 Myocastor coypus
CCCCCTCCTCCTCCTCCTCCTCCATCCTTCTCCTCCTCCTTCCTCTTCCTCCTGTTCTTCCTCTTCCCTCTCTTCCCTTTCCCTTTCCCTTTCCCTTTCCCTCTCCCCCTCCTCCTCCTCCTCCATCCTTCTCCTCCTCCTTCCTCTTCCTCCTGTTCTTCCTCTTCCCTCTCTTCCCTTTCCCTTTCCCTCTCCCCCTCCTCCTTCTTCATATATTTGATTGTTGCAGGGTCTCACTATGCAACTTGGACTCGTGGTGGTTATCCTGCTTATAGCCTTCCCAGCACTGGAATTATAGGCATGAGCCCTTATTTCCAGACTCTGATGGGCTCAGCCTGACCTGGGGGTGGGGCTGGCATGGCACCTGGTACCAGGGATGGAATTGCGGTCCCTGTGCTTCGCTAAGCTCACCTATGCAGGCATTTAGTCTGCTAAGGTATCTCACCAGCCCTATCAGTTTTTGCACTTCATTTAAAATCTCCCAAAAACTTCCTTTTGTTACTAGCTGGTTGCATAGCCTGGAATATATTGGCCACACTTAAAGGCAACATTTGTTTTTATTTTTGTCTTAGGGCATTGATATTTAAATACTGTATCAAAATAATTTTGGCAAATAGAAATTATTTTAAAGAAATCTCTTGTAGGTAGAATATTGGGAAGTCTAATAATCACATTTTTGTGAGCAACCTGTAAACATTTGGTAAGATCCAATATAGACCTTCACAAAGGTCATTAATGACTTGTTAAATTATTTCTTGTGAAAGTGTTGCTCTCAAGTTCTTGACATCTCTGTTTTGTGTTTCCTCTCCCTGGAGGATAAGTCTGCTCTGTAATTAGGCAAGGTACAGGTCTGTCTTCAGGCAACAGTGTGCTCTTTATGGCCACGGGTGGCCAGGCAGAGTAATTACAGTGTGGCATTAATTGCTTTTTCATTAATTATTTCACAACATCTTATTTTTTTCATTTCTTTAAAGCATGTTAATGAGTAAATCCATACATATTATGTTATTTCTACAGAATTAAATATGTACACATGCATATAAACTTTGTCAATAGTTGTCTACCTTTTATCCTTTATATTGTTATAGATTCTCTCTCTTATCATGGTCAGCCTGGGGAAATAAAATATTATGAAGATTTGATTTTTAAAATATTCTTCTTTAATTTATGAAACACTAGGAGTAGATCTGTCTGGCCAAGGAGGTAGTCTGCCTGCTGTTAGGAATTACCAGATTTATTTCTTAATAGACTAGAAACTTTCATGCTAATATTGCACTTTCTATTTAATGATCTGGTAGGCAATTTAGCCATATCTGTTTTCACTAAATATAAACACTTAGTGTGCTTTATGTAGAAAGTGGCCTTGATGTGAATGCAGATTTTAACTTTGTTTCCCTGTCTTTTCAGTTGTTTTTATTCCAGTTGCTGCGAGGGCTGTCTTACATCCACCAGCGTTACATTCTGCACAGAGACCTGAAACCCCAGAATCTTCTGATCAGTGACACGGGGGAGTTGAAGCTGGCAGATTTCGGTAGGAAAGCAGTTAATTACCCGTCTTATTTTGTCACACTGTGAGCTTGCCAAGCAGATGGTGACACTGCATTTGTTTAGCTACACTTCTTCTGTCATCGTAGATCACGGTAGAGTTTTCTTCTGGAAAGAAGTCTTTGTCTTCTTTTTGATAATATAAAACATAAGCAGTTGTGTTGTGGCTAAAATCTGTTATAAACATTGGTAGATTGTTATAAAATTTAGGCTGCTGATCAGTCTTAATTAAATAATTTTAAACAGTAATCAAATGTCAGTACTTACTTCCAAAGAAAACTCCATAAAATTTTGGGTGTAACTTATATTCAAGACTTTTTTTTTCCTTACAGAAATGTCAAGGATAGGCCAAAGTAGATGTGTAGTATGACCTATAATACAGCGTTAGCAGGTGACCAGTATTTTTGCCAAACTTGGAAGAAACGTAAAACTCTCTGACCAACTTCAGGCATCATGGGGATGTGTGGAATTAACAGTTTGTGTTGCCCTATGAATTTTATTTATTTATTTACTTGTTTGTTTGTTTGTTTATTTATTTATTTATTTATTTATTTATTTATTTATGCAGTGCTAGGGATTGAACTCAGGACCTTGCACTTACCAGACAAGCACTTATTCCACTGAGCTATCTCCGTGGCCCCTCCCTAGGAATTTTGTAACCTGACACTCTAGCATGTTTTAGAAGTGGCTGCTGCTCCCAGCATTTCTCAGACATTGTGAAGTCTGAAAACAAACAAGTACATTCCTGTTTAACAAGTGGAGTTCTGGAGTGGGCCCATGGTGGATCACTGTTCTAGAAGTTCTAAGATGACTTTTATAGCTTCCAAGCCTCCTCCAGGTGTTCTGGAGCTCCAGAGGGGAGCAGAACAGTTTTATGCTCCTTGCTGGAGCAGTGTCCAGACGGAGGCTGATGTTTCTGTATCACACAGTGTCCTGAGCCACCTGAGGTCCTGTTCATTGGATTCCCAGTGATGAGGACAATGCCTCATGGTAACATGAGGTGTTGGCATTGCATTGCTGCAATTATTTTTAATACATGTACTGATTAGAAGTTGATTCCATTAGGAATGGAATGAAAATATCACCAACCATGAGACACAAAAGATACCTGGGATTGAGATATAGGCTCTTTGTAAAATATGATTCTATTATCTTTCCCTACTCCAACCTACAATAAATAAAAGATAGCTAGAAATGAGGTTGTTCTGGCAGGGGAGACAGCTCAGTGGTCTCAGTGCCTGCCTGGCAGGTGCAAGGACCTGGGTTTGATCCCTGGTATCACATGCCATGCTGACCCCACCCCAGGCACACTAGTTCTTGAAACTGGCTGTGGTGGTGCAGGCTTGTAATCCCAGTGCTGAGACTGAAACAGAAGAAGCATGATGAGTTTGAGCTGCATTAAGAGACCTTTTAGGGGCCTGGCAGGATGGCTCAGTGGTCTAAAGCACCTGCTTGGGAAAGCTTGGGCGGCTTCAGGGACCGCGGTTCAATCCCCGGCACCACATGCTGTGCCAGCCCTGCCCTCGGGGCGGGCTGAGCCGACTATAAAAATGAGTGAATAAACAAAGGTTGTGAAACAAGAAAAAAATAAATAAATAAAATAAAAAATTCTTTAAAAAAAAAAAGGAGAGACCTTGTAACAAGTACATTAAAGAAAAAAAAAGAAATGAGGATGTCCTACTTGAGGTCAATAGGTTGTTCAGTGCTTTTGGCTAGAACGTTCTTCTTTGGTCTTTGGGTCTTCTTTTCTTCCAAAAACTGATATAAAGCAAGCCTTAACATGATTAGTAATATATTGCACAACTTGTAAATTGATTTTCTGCATCCACTTTGATGAAAATAATTAAACATGTGCGTGTGTGTGTGTGTGTGTGTGTGTGTGTTGTTTATGGCCAGATTTGGCATCAAGATTATACCACATGGCTAGACGTAAAGTCTTTCTGTTATAGCAGAGAAAACACTGAGAGGCTAAGTGGGTGGTGAAGAGAAGTTTGTTCTTTTCTAATTCAAGGTTATTGGCTTTACTGTGAATGTATTTTGTAGTTGTCAGTACGCATAAATTACAAAGGATTTACAGTGATTTTCTTATGCTAATATAGAATAGTTAAAGTTATATTGGACATTTAATTGTGTTGACTGTATTTCTTGTATATAAGATACATTTTTATAGAGTTGATTTATGTATATAACTAAGGGTATAAAAGATTGTGTGTATGTACTTACTGGGGATTCTTTTTACTCTTAAAATGTTTATGATGGCCAGGTAAGTTCATCTGAAGAGAGTCTTATGAACACTTAAAACTGACATTTTGAAGTAACAGATTCAAAAACAAATTCAAATGTAATTTTTAAAAAAACTCCAGTGATGGTTTTGTATAGTTTTGAGTCACAGGCGGTCAGGAACAGCCCTGCACTGAGCATCTTTGCACAGAAACCTAGCATGCTGCAGATGCACTGGGAAGCTATTGAGGCGTTCAGTTCCTCAGCCCAGAGTGCTCTGCGGAAGGCTGTGCCTGTGTACCTCCCCGCGGTGTCACAGACTGAGTTGTCTCGCTTGGAATGCACGCTTGGCAGGCGTCCTGCACGCACGGTGTAACAAGTAAGACTCATTCGCCAACTGACAATTTCCTCCAGTTAATTGTGCATTATTTTTGTCTTTTAATTTAAGACATGCAATTAACTGTGATTTACTGCGCTGGGGCACGTGTGTGTCTGAGATGAAGGAAACACACTGAAAATTGCAGAGAAGCTGAACAGTCCAAATGGGATGGTTCCAGGCAGCAGAACAATTAGAAACACAAAGTCTTAATTCAGAATTTGATGTACAAAGAACTTTAAAACCTTTCCTTTTTTTGTGGGTGTCTTTTCTCTTTGATGAGAGCAGTACCATAACATTTTGATTAGAAGAGACAACACAATCTGTGTAGTCGCATTTCCCATATTTTAAGGGAGACTTTCTTATTAGAGAGATACACCAGGGAAGTAAAATCACTAAAATTTATTAGGCTTATTCATGTAGCAACTAGACATTTACAAATTCTTTTTTTATTCTCTTTTTGACTGGGTAATATATATTTTTGAGATTCAAAAAGTGAAAATTTTACCAGACTCGGACCCACACAGACTGCTGGCTTTCAGCTTTAGTTTCAGATGCTTGATCTGTATCCTTCACTATCAAGTGGGCCACAATCTACAGCTATGTCCCTATGCAAATGATCATTGGAAGATGAATATTTAAATTAATATTTAAATATGCGAAGAAAAAGCCAAAGGCACATTGCCAAGGATGATGGGATGCATGGGTTTGGATGGGCGTGGTGGGTTTAAGGATTAATGACAATGTTACCTTACTGTAATAAATTGTAAAAGTTTCCACACTTACCACAGTTTTGGTCACCCCATGTTTGGTGAATCTTTGTGGCAGTTTCTGTGAAATAAAGACTCTGGTGTCTGTGTCTAGAACTACATTTAGATGCTTAGCACATACTACATGCTGAGTAAAGATTGAATGAAACATACATGTAAATATTTTGAACATTAGTCTACAGACTCAGACACACTTGTGTTTACTAATTTGTTTGATTACTTTGGCAAACTAGCAGTATCTTGGCTGTGTAGAGTCGAGCTACAAATGCAGCTGTTGACTTTTGATAGCTATGAGCCTTGGGATTTCTTTGAAGCTCTTATGCAGAGGCCTTGCATACTGGCTTGATACACTATGTTACAACCATGTGCTATAAAATTAGACATCACAGAGTACACATACATATACAGGCTGTTGAAAGCCTTGATGTGTCTACTCTGTAGCCTCTAAAGGATTGCTTGCTTGAACTTTTTTTTTTTTTTTTGCAGTACTGGGCTTCAAGCTCACAACCTTGCATTTGGCAGGCAGGCACTTGTGCCACAGATCTATCTTCCCAGCCCCTGCTTGAACTGTTGTTAAGAGCAAAGTTCATGAAGTATTGACTTGGGAGACACAGCTTGGTCTGTAACAACCTTCTACATTTCAGGAAATAACTCACTTCTCTCGAACCTTATCCTCCTGACCTACATTTAAAAAAGCAATGATAGTTACTTTCTAAGACCCTCTTAGTATGCGCTCTTTATGTTTTCTGTTTCTGAAATTATTAACCTATTCTGTGAGTAGATAGTTTCTGGTAGATAGAGATTTGCCCCCTAAATCTGGAATCATTGTTACACTGTCCATCTCTAGACTCTTAATTTTTTGTGCTATCTTTTGGAAATTTAAACAGAAGAGAGCCTTGCTTTTGCAATATTCACAGAGAGCTCATTAAAAGAAAATTATTGCAGCCCAGCAAGGAAATAGGTAAATTTTCTAAGACCTTTATTGACTTTCAGTGTAATAGTATAAAACCTTAAGATACTATCCGTTTCAGTCAGATTAAAATATAAAGGGTGATTTGTAGGGTTTGCAGCTTCCTGCGATTCACACAGATGGCGTTGGAGTCATCGCATTTCTCAGCCCTTCTACTACTATTTTTAAGGCTCACAAACTAACCGCCGTGAAAGACAGTTTGGTTAAATATGCCCGTGAAAGGGAGAGACAGCAAGGAGTCTGGAATGTAAACCTTTAAAAACTAGGCTTATTTTACTGACTTTCCTAAAGGCATAATCCAAGTTAAACAGCTCTATGGTTTCCATCACGTAAGACATGACCACCCAGGCCCTAAAATCTTCCCTTCCTACTGTTAGTAGTTTCCCTGACTAGATTATAGAAAGAAAATTAGTATAAACCTCGTTTTCCATCAATTTAAGGAACACACCAGGAAGATGACTTTATAGAACACACAGTAAGTGCATCACTTATTATTAGCTTCACAGAATTCAAATTTTCAGATGCAGTGTGGAGCTGGCCAGCTCGATGAAGCCTCTGGAAAGAAGCCTGCAAGTCCCAAAGAAAGACATAGGGCATATTTTTTATTATTCACAAAAATAACTCATTGCTGCAGCTATAATGACAAATTTAAGGTTTCACATAACTATACCCATTTGCCATGGCCTGCAGGAGTCATTCTTCTTGTATTTTTCTTTTAGAATATATTTTCTACTAGCAAAATAACTTTTCCAATAAACTATCACTCTACTTGCTCGTTGGACCGTTTAACACATAAACAGTTTTAATGGAAAATTTGGGTAATTGTTCTTGTAGATCTAAAAGAATACATTTAGAATAGTTGATGTTGTAAGATGAACTATAAAAAGAGGATCTTAAACTCTTAATTTCTTTAGGAAACTACATTTAAGCTCCAAATGAAACGTAAATATTTAAAAACTTTTCCCAATAGGGCTGGCTGACTAAGTGCCTGCTTTGGCAAGCACAGGGGCCAGGGTTTGATTCCCGATCCCTCATGCCTAACGGCTCCACCCCTGGGTGTGCCACGCCCACAGTGTCTGGATGTGGCGGTGCACATCTGTAATCCCCGCTCTGGGGAGGCTGAAAACAGGAGGATCACTGTGAGTCCGACCTGCATCGTGAGACCCTATACCAAATACATAAAATAAATAAAATCTACCCAATAGACCACCAGAAATGCATGTTGGAAATAATCTTGATTTGATGTGTGCACTGAAAGGTTACTCCTCCTTAAGTTATCCTTCTGAAGAGAAAAGAAATGTTGGTGCAGAAACTGTCTTCTCCTGATCCTGAAATTAACACTTAGCTCTACTATTTTAACCTTTTTTGGTACCTTGCTCATCCTTTCAGAAGTTCTTTACGTTGGAGAGAAATTATTATGATGGTAGTGGGAATGGTGACATCTAAATTATGGTTTTGTTTTTTGTTTTTTATTTTTGGTTTAGTTTTGTGTTATCACCATATAGCATTTCTCAGGCACATTAAAATGCTAGACATACAAGAGTTTTTCTTTTCATTTTACATACACTTTAATTTTTAGAGCAGTTGTAAATTCATGATGAAATTCAGCATAAAGTACAGGGGTTTGCTGTATGCTGCCTTTTTTTTTTTTTTTTTTACATTTTAGGAAAGGATCTACAGGACCTCATTACTAGATCAGACTTGTAGTGATGCACCTGTTTACAGCCTCCCAAGAGCTGGGTTACAGATGTGCGCCACCCATGCCCAGTCTCAGTTGCCATCTCAGTGCACCCTGGAGGTGGGGCTGGCTCGGCAGGCCTGGGCATCGAACCCCAGCCCCTGTGCCTACTTGCACTCGCTTTAATCCACTGAGCTATTAGACCGACACTGTACCCTGCCTTCTTACAGTCACTGCTTCCCCACTGTGGCCACGCAGCACCTGGGTACATTTGCTGTAACTGCTGAGCCTGCTCTGACACATCAGTATCATCTCATACTTGTATGCAGTAGGGTGAAATGTAGCTGCCGTTTTCATTGAGAACACTTTCACTGCCCTAGAACCTAAGTGATTTTTTTTGAAAGCTATTTAACAAGAAAGATGCAGTTGAACTGTATCTAATATGCATGTCCTATTCTACCTATGAGAAATCTCTTTTTCAGTCGCCATAACCCTGATGGAAGTAGCAGGGGTAGTGGTTGATTACTAAGAATGGCAGCTTCAAGCTCCATGGAAATAAGGAAATTGGAGTTTTAGCTCCATGTCAGCCAAATTATGCATATGTGGAAATGAGGCATCTTTAAATGCAGAACATACTGTTACAAATAAGGCTGATCATCATATTCTCCACTGAAGCCTTCTTGGCAGAGGGACTGTGATATGCAAATATATTAATATTTTTCTTATACAATAATAATGAAGAATTATTGGCAGTAAATCAGATACATGATCCAGGATGTGAGCAAAAATAAATCCATGTGTCCTTAGGAAATATCCACATAAAAAACAACTGAAAGCTTGTGCGCCAGACATGGGGATTAGAGTGATGTTAGGAAGGGTATCACAGATTGTGAAGTGAAGGATTATGTCACACTCATCTGATTCAAACCAGCAGCAGCGACACACACATAGGTTCTACTGACATGAAAGTAAGTGGGAAGGTGGTCCAGACAAGAGGCTTTCTTTCTGGGTCCTTCTCTGTTCCCCAACTCCTAGTCCTTCCTGTCTGAGAAGTGAAGCAGACTCCACTAGCGTGTGTGTGTCGATACACCAATTTACGTCAGAATCTTGGATGATAGCAAGTAAATAGTTGCACGTAAAGCACAGATTTTCTACTGTCTTTACTAGAAGTACCTACTGTGGAACAAAATTAGGAAGTTTGGTATCTTCATGAAAATTCTTTTTTTGTGGTACCAAGGATTGAACTCAGGACCTTTTGCTTGCCAGGCAAGCCTTATCCCCAGTCCCAAAATTCTGATTTTTTAATCTTTTGTCACATTAATACCATTAGTTAAATATTCACTTTCTTCTTTTGTTCTTGAGGATTTTTTCAACTCCTACACACATTGTCTTAGGATTGAAATAATGCACTTTTCTGTTGGCATTAAAACATTCTCTTCTTGGAGTGATTTCTCCTGCACTTAAAGTTAAGTTTGGTAAGTTAGGATTTCTCTTTTTTCATCTTAACCACTTACCAGTTAAAAAAAGAAGATGGTGAAAAATAGCATATCTTTGTTAAATTTTGTCAGATAATATAGCAGGAAATATAAAAATGACAATTTTATCAAATTTACTCAATATAAAAACTGACTGGCCCAAGGGCCACCTTCATGAGCCCTCCTCAGGATAGCACACAGACAAACATGTTGCCCAAGTGTCGCCGGAGTAAACTGAAGTGGTTCATGCAAGAAGGAAACATTAAAAAACAAGAAATAAAAACCAGTTAAGAATAAATTAATCTGTGCAGAAACTGAGTTTAAATACCTTTAAAATTGTTTATTTTACCGCATCCTACAAATTAAACTTGATGTACATAATCAGCGTCATCAACTTATTGTTGCTTTTTCAAAAACTCCAACTTTGAAAATGGAACATCTCTCTATGAGATGTCTATCAAGTTATTAGGATGCTTTTAGAAATCTGGAGGCTGAGGTGTTCATCCCAGCTTTGGAGCAGTTCTTAGCCAAGGAATGCTACCGTGTGATGCATGATCAGCTAATACTGGATGTGGGCACTGTTCACAGAGCCAGTGAGAAGCGGTGACAGGAAGGAGTGGGTAGGACAGGTCAGTAAGTTGGGTGAACTGAGTGCCCGTGTCTTGAGAAGGGGACAGAGAGCCATGAAAACACTTAGCAACTATTAACATAATATGGTTATGATATGTTCTGAAATATTAGCATCACACCCTGAAATTATGTTGTTTAGTTGAGATTCTCTATAAAAAAAATCACTGATATTAGAATTACAAGAAATAAAAGCATTTTGCTCAAAGAATCTGAAGCAGGCTATTTCCTTATTACTGAAGTAATATCTTTTTAATGGTAGGACCATGGCATTGAGAGTGTTTTGTTGAGGTTTATTTTTTTCAGAATAGAGACATCAAATTTGTGAGGGGAAATTTAGACTAAATTATTTACAGCTATATAAAAGGAAAAGAAATTCTTTTACAGTAATAGTTTTAGATTTTTTTTTTTTCAGAACTAGGGATTGAACTCAGGCCCTTGTTCTTGACGGGCAAGTGTCTACTCTATTGAACTATCTCCCCAGCCCAGTTGTAGAAATTTTAAATGTTATATTTTTCTCTGAGAATATATATATTTTTTCTTTTTGGTCTTAGGGATTGAACCTAGGGTCTTGCCAATGCTAAGCGCATGGTTTGCCACTGGCTACCTTTCTAGCTCCTCTAGATTTTGATGGTCATTCAGAGATTATCTATCTAAACCATTAGATCCTTTGGCCCAGAGCTGGAAAATAAACTAATATTGGGCCTGTTGAGATATTAAGAGATGTGTTACATTAGTATTAATGGTACTGTATTATTGCCACTATCAGTAGAATTCTGTGTCATGGTAAGTGTGCTGTTATTTATCACAGACATGGTTCTCTAGACTGTGTGTTCATGTGGAAGAAAACTGCACTGGGCTGAGGACCTGTGTCCACTGAAAAGTGATGGCTCCATTGAAAAGATAGAGGCCAAAGTGCCAAATATCTCTGTTTATCACAGCTGAAGCTGGAATGGGAATCTTGGGGAAAACACAGGAAATGACATAAAGAATGTTTCTCACAGTAGACTTTAGGCACACTTATTGGAACTATACATTGGAATGAAGTCTCAATAATTTATGAATTAAAGAACGACCTTCTCTATTGATGTTCCTGGGAGACACTGAAGTGCTGTGGATGATGGTGACTGAATTTCTTTAAAAATATTCTTGCTACTATTTAGCAATGCTGGGCAATAGCTAATACCCTTGATGCCTCCAATGGGATTAAGTTTTGTCCAGCTCTTACCTTTTTGTGGTATTGATGTTTTACTCACAATACTTTCAATACCTACTTCATGCTCATTACCATACCCCAATCACTGACTTGCCAATGGGGTATCTAAAGGTTTAATTCCGTTCTGACACTAACCATACCAGTTTAGATAGACCCTGGAGGTTTAGGAGCTCAGTCTCACAAAACTGTCCCCAGTTCAGATGCCAGTGGCAAGTCCTAGAACTCCTGTGCTTCTGACTGGCTAACTTTCTGTAAAAGAATTCTCAGAGTCCCTCTGTGGGTTCTGTAATTCTTTAAAATGGCTCACAGAGATGAAAAAGTACTCTTTGCTTGCATTTATTGGTTTATTATAAAAGCACTAATAGTGACACTTTTAGACATGAGTGTCCAGCCTATAGCCTCAAGCCAGCTTACTTGTCACAGAGGCCTATGCTGCAGTTAAGCCTGGAAACTGAAGTGTTGGTTCCAAAAGACAACTTCTACATTAACATCTTCTGTCTTGGAAGAAAATCAACACAGGTACCATAGATCTGCTGCTACTGGTACAGGGGGTCCAACTTGGAAATAGCCAAATGGAAGAAAGGCAAATGACAGGGTTTGAAGGAAGGGTATGCAGGCCATCTGTCCTCTTCCAGTGCTGCCAAATACCAAGCACTTTAGTGTCTTCACTAGCCTAAAAACTCTCGGAGTCCCACCATTTATTAAGGGGATCCCACCACTAGATATCTCCTCAGAAGTCAAAAGATAAGTCTTTTAAAACATTTTTAAAATTTTCATTTGTCTTAGTATACTCCTCCTGTACGCATGACTCACTATCGGGAATGGGTACATGCACATAATATAGCTTAATTTAATTCTTTTACTTCCCCTCCCCTTCCCTTTTTCCTCCCCATCTCTTGGTCTTCTCATTTTCAAAAGATCGACCTCCCTGTTTCCTCTTACCCAGGGTCTATTTGCACTTTGGAATGCTCATTTAAGAAAAACCATGCAATATTTAAGATTCTGTGTCAGATTTATTTAAGTTAAATGTATCCTCAAGATGTACCCATTTTCCTATAAATGACTCAATTCATCCTTCACAGAAGCACTCGGTGTCATATAGGCTCTGAGGCTTGGAGGGCGATGGCACGAGACTGTTGCACCACGTGTTTCTCTGGCCTCCCACCAGCTGGAACCTACTGCCAATTTGGCAGGACTGGGGGCAGAACCAGTCCCTGCCCAGGAAGCCCCTGGAACACTGGCAGAGCCCTGAACCAGATGCCTACAGCATCCATTTTCCTATGCACGCAGCCTGTTGACAGATGGTAGGAGGCTGAGGCTGTGAGAGTCAGTCCCAGCCCAGCTTCCCGGTGTCCTAGCCGGGGAGTCACAGCCAAGACTCACAGCAAAGACTGGTGGGAAAACTGCCAAGCCCAGGTCTTCTCAGCCTTTCCCTTTGGCTAGAGATAATAACCAAAAGGCAGGCTTATTTAACACTGAGTTTCCTTATAGTAAAACATGGTTGCAGGGAGTAGGAAGGTCAACATATTTGCCCTAACTTTGTCACTAATTAGCGCTTTGACTTTGAACAAGTCATTCAAGAGGATAGTTTTGTTTTCTGTAAGTTAAAAAGGAAAAGATTTCCATGATCTTTAAACTGTAGATTTTAATATATTCTTCCCAAATGATAACTAACGTTAAGTTAGTCCATTCTCTACTAGATAAATGTTCAACTGCTGGTCATTTCCTTAAACATGATTTTGCTAACTTAAAACTACATTTCTGCCTGGACCGTGAAAAATGAAAGAAACTCAACAAATACAAGATTTATTGTGACTGCCAGCCTTTTATGGAATGAAGATTTTCATCTCTTTTTTAGAACCATTTTCTTAGTCCATTTTGTGTTAGTTGAACGGAGTGCCACATGTGGATTGCGTAAGTTATAAAGAATAGAACTTCATTTCTCTGTAATCTAGAGGCTGAGGAGTCCAGGGTCAAGGTGTCATTTTCTGGCTAGGGATTTTATACTGCATCATCACAATGACAAATAGCAGGACAAGTGTGTGTGTGTGTGTGTGTGTGTGTGTGTGTGTGTGCAAGTAGAAAGGAGTCTGAACTTGTTCATTTATATTTATAACAAACCCATTTCTACAGTAATGTCACTAACCCATTCACCAGGGTAGAGCCCTCTAACATGACCACCTCTTATGGATCCCACTTCTGATTACAGTTAGAAGGACAAATAAAATTCCAGCAGGAGATTTATAGGAGAGAGGCCTTCCAGCCAGAGCGGCTGTCACTCTAATCACTGTAATTAGGACTCTGAGAAGGAATGATCATGTTAATGCTTACAGTTTGAAATTTACATTTACATTTTACATTACATTTGCATTAGATAATGTAAATGCAAATTTTACATTTACACCTTTCAATGTAAATTCAGGGCAGATTTTGAACCTCAGACTTCTTATTGCACTGAAAGAGCATGCATAGCCCTCCTGTTTTCTTTCTGTGTATTTATTGTTCTAAACACTGAGAATAAGATAACAATGCTAAAAAAATATTCTAAGAGCATCTGCTCATTATCTTGTAAACCTAATCAGAGTAGCTATTTCATTGTTTTCTAAATACTTTCAGTTCCT
Source organism: Myocastor coypus (assembly GCA_004027025.1). Classification (NCBI taxonomy): domain Eukaryota; kingdom Metazoa; phylum Chordata; class Mammalia; order Rodentia; family Myocastoridae; genus Myocastor; species Myocastor coypus. The sequence goes on from PVJA010030107.1 coordinate 13,499, forward strand.
TGATTACATGCGTACATATCTTCACATAATGACAGCTGTAGCATTGGTAACAGATTTTTTCACTCATGTGCTAGCAAGATTTTTTATAGATTGTTTTTTAGAGTTACAACTAATATGTTATTTTAAAATGAGGTTAGAGGCAGTCACAAGGAAGAAAATAAACATTATCTGTCATCCTCCTTCCCTAACATCTCCCCTGTGAACATACCTCAGTCTTTTCTGCATTATGTACTTACACAATAACATACTTTAAAAAATAGTTGGCTTTGTTGTTGTTTTTTACCAACCGCATTAGTCAGATTTCTGTTTCTGTAATGGAATCCCTGAGAAAATCTAGGAAGGAAAGTACCAGAGATTTCAGTCCTCAGCAGCTGGTTAGCCCTGTTGCCTTCGGGCCCATGCACCAGCAGAGCATCTTAACAGAGTGGAGCCTCTCCCAATGATGCCTCAAAGTAGAGAGCAAGCGAGGAAGAGCCCAGAGTCACAGTGTTGCCTCCACGGACAGCCCCACCTCCAGAAGATTCCACCACCTTCCCAGATCACCACAGGCTTGACTGTTCACATAGGAGCCCATGGGAGGGGGGCGGTTAAGACCCAAGCCATAGCCTGGATTGACTGCCCACACCTACAACCCTAGCCACTCAGGAGGCTGAGGGAAGAGGCTCTCAAGTTCGAGGCCAGTCCAGACAATTTAGAGATGCCTGTCTCAGAATCAACCTTTAAAAAGCTAAGGAGTAGAACTCAGTGATAGTATTTGACTGCTTTGCATGTGTCCCTAGGTTCAATCCTGAATTCAGAAAATCAAAATAATAAGCCATGACAGTAACATACATATTGCCCTTTAAGGTTATATGACCTTATTAATATGATGATTTTGTTCATTGGGCAATCTTCAGCTTACCAGCTATGCCAAACACTGTAGAGTTCATACAAAGAGGGAGATTTACGTGAGATACTAGAAATGTCACAGGGCATGGGCAGGTGTTTTTGCATAAAATGGCCACAACCCTTATGTTAAAATCTGGTAATATTGTATTTCAGCATGAATAAGTCTTTTGCTTATCTTTATCTCAATAATTAAAAAAAAGTATTACCCAAAGCTTAATAAAGAAAACACTCTGCAGAAAATGGGGATGGTTTAAATTAATGCTCTTTTTTCTTTTGCTCTCACTGTAATCATTAGATTCTCTTGGTAGGTAATAGAGGTATTTTTTTTACAAGCTTGTTAAATGGTTATTGTTTTAATTTTTATTATCTACCTATAGCCAAGTAATTTTCTAAACCCCTCAGACATATTCATGTGTGTCTATATTTCAAGTAGTTTCCTCTTACTCCTTTAGTGAAATATTTAATAAGGAAAAAAAGCAATAAAAGAATGGAGGGGCTGGGAGATAGCTCTGTGGCACAAGTGCCTGCCTGGCAATTGTAAGGTTGTGAGCTTGAACCCTAGTCCCACAAAAAATAAATTAATAATAATAATAATAATAATAATAATAATAGATAGATAGATAGATAGATAGATAGATAGATAGATATAGATAGGAAAGCAGAGAGTGCTTTATGATTCTGGGTTCATATTTGGTTTGAAGAATGTTTCTAAACTTAGAATATCCTCAACAAGATTGTAAGCTTTCAAATCAAGCTTTATTAATTTATTTAGACTAGCAAAATAGGAATATTTAATTTTATTGAACAGGTTCTGAGCAAGTCTGGTGGGTACTTAAGATATTAGGTGTGTGCTTGTACTTCTCCAAAGATAAGAGTGTTGTCCCTTAGAGCACCAGAAAACTACCTTTTCTTGCTGACAGCTCTTTTAGAGCCACTGTCGTCTCCTAGGAGCCTCTTGGTTCTCTCCATGGAGCCTGTAAGCTGTTTGCTACCAAGCGAGGTGACCTGGCTTATCAGGCTGCCGATTCTGACTTGGAGGTTCTCAGTGTCTATTTAGCTATGAGGTGTCATCCAAATATATAGCGAATGTTCAAATAAATGAATTTAATATCCTCAGAATACTTCCCCTTACTTAAAAAAAAAAAAAAAACCATATCCCAATATTCTTGCCACTTTTTGGAGCTGTTTACAATTCACGTTAAAGGCAGCGTCTGCCAAGTAAAAACATTCCAGTGTTTCCTCATCCACGTTGCTCACCAGATCCGGCACCATGGGGCTTCTGGCCCTTCTCCAAAGTCAGAATTGCCATAAGTGGCAAATGCTTTGCATTGATTCCGGATATCGGGGCAGCCATTTAACAGGCTATCTAAAGGCGCTTTGAAGGGCTGGCCAGGTGGCTCAGCAGATTAAAGCACCTGTTTAGGCAGATGCAGGGACTGGAGTTTGATTCCTGGTCTGCTATGCTGGCCCCGCCCCCAGAGCCCGCTGAGACAGCCGTTGAGACTGGGTATGGTGGCCTGCGCCTGTAGTCCCAGCACATGGAAAGCTGAAAACAGGAGAATCACTACAAGTCTGATCTGTGTAGGGAGACCCTGTAGGCCCTGTACTAAATACATTAAACATTTCAAAAAATAAAAATTAAAAAAAAAAGACCCTTAGGAAAGAGGACTTCCAGAACCACTTTAGAAAGTGAAAAGGATGATGAGACAAACGAAGTGAGGGAATGTTTTAAGGAGAATTAATGGCAGTGCTTCTGTTACTGTAACAATTTAATTTAATTACTGTGTTTTTACACACCCTGTATTTTCATGTATCCCTAAGCTGCTGGGTATATAGAACAATAGGACTGGACACTGTGATGAAATACAGCATTCACTGTACGAAGTAGAAGTAGTTTTTATAAAATTTGGCCAGTTTGGATGCTTTCGTTATCTTTGTGAAATCTATTATAAGTTGTATACTGCATGTATGTCTTCGAATGGGGAAGATTTTTTTTTTTTTTTAACTTAAAAGTTGCTTGATGATTCAGATTGTTCATGCAGGTTTAACCCAGGTTTTAGTAGCTAAGCTAGCTATTATGCAGACAAGCCTGAGCTTTAGATAGCCGCTTGGTCGTCCTGCTGCGATACTTAAATAATGGTTTGCTTGCGCTTGTTCCATCCAATCATTGCCTCTCTGCTGCCAGCCACCAGTTTTCCTGTTCTGCCTAGAAAGCCTGTCATTTACGGCGAGTGACTATTTTAGGGCCATACTCCAAAGAAATAAGGCCAGAGGGAGTGGTGGCTGGGACTGGATAGCACTGCATGAAGACTTGTTTTTTTAAAAAAGAAACAAAAAAAGCCTTTTTTTTTTTCTACCTTCTAAAAACAATTACTTTATTAAGAAGGTAACCTATATGCATGACAACAGACATTTCAAAAATGCATGAAATGGGAGTAAACTTCTTTCCTCCTATTTCCTCATTTCTTTCCCCACAGACATTTGCCTTTACTAGTTTCTTACATGTTTCTGGAGATCCATTTTTACCCAAATAGTCTGTTTTGTTGGCCGTTACCTAATTTTCCTTTTATTTTATTAATCTTGGCACCGTGTTAATATGTATAAATTTATTGCTCTTTTCCACATTTTGAATCCGTACGGTAATTTATTTAGCTAACTCTCACTGGAACTTAAGGTTATTTTAGCCTTTGGTTACCAATGAGTCTCCGTGCAGCAAGTCTTTGTGTATATAAATGTAAGAATCAACACCCCAAATAAAGTTAGCATTGATCACTCATTGAAACTTCTGTAAGGTGGTCCATGACTTCCGGGCTCTTGCTGTGTGCTGGTCCTGCAGGATTCGGGATTCAGACACAGCCCCTTCCTAAGTCAGGACCACTCACTGCCCCGTGGCTGACACACAGTCATTAGAGGTGCAGCTGGATCTTGCAAGACTCTACAACAAGGAGAAATACGTATGGCTTTGGGACCTGGGGAAAGATCGAGATAGCTGCAGGAAGAATTAGCTATGGAACTGGCAACAAAGAACATGTGAGGAGAAAGCGCGGGCCCTATGCCCCAAAGTGCAGGCCAGACACCGGGCCCTCCACTGTCTGGGCCACATCTCTCAAAATGTGGGACTTAAGGTCCCTGCTGAATCTCTGCTCCCAAGTTTCTTTTTAACTTACCCCCTTTCCTTGATGCCCACAGGCATCAGAACTCATTAGCACAGGCTGGCTTTGGGCACAAGGGTTCCAGGTGTTGGCCTGTTTTGTTGAAAATAGGTGCCTCATTGTCCTGTTTTCTGTCACTTATGTTGGTGCCACCCTCAGAATGCCTCTGCTTGTCTTCCACTTTCATGACTGCTCCGGTCTCTTTGGCCACAGCAGGCCCTTCTTTGGGGCTACTGCAGTGGTATTGATGTCCGGCTGTCATTTCCACATGAGCCTTCCATATGGTGGCTGGACATTTAGGGAAAGATGGATCAGGCAGGACAGGGCAGGGTATCACATGCCTCTGAGAACTTCAGAGTTCTGCACTGGAGCTTCCAGGCCCATATTCAGCATGAGGGAGACATTTCTCTCTCACTGTTGCCTGCTCATCTGTCTATTTCTGACTGGCTTCCCACAGTCTGATGACTGTGTCCCAGAAATGTGCTCTGGGATTCAGGACCTCCTTTCCTAAGCACCTCAGGCACCTGGAGGCCTGTTTGCAGCTCGAGAGTCCTACTTCCACAGGGGCTCAGGACTGTGTGCTCCCCATCAGGCCCCAGGGGGTACTCACAGCTCTTGATGTTTACATGGAATGCTATCTGCAGTCCTAGATCAGCTTTTCTGATGGAATTTAGATTTAAATGTTAGTACAGCTGAAGTTTATTGCTCTTGTGCTTTGAGTGTGAAGAACAGCTATTACATACCCTTTCTCCATTCTCTGGTTTCAGAAAGTCTCTGATGGGGAACGGAGGGGAGAGGGCGTCCTGTCATCTCTGTGTTCCCTGAAGCAGCAAACATCTTCCTAAGGAAGCCACAGCCTCAGAAATAGCTCTGCAAAAATAATGTGCCTTTTACCCCAAACCTTTTCCTGCTTGGAACTCAAGATGTGGGTTAATTTCACAGCTTGCCCTAGAACAGCAGGGAGGAGTTTGCCTAGCCTTTATGTAACAGAAAATGCCATTTAGTTGATTTTTCCAGAACAAAGAAACAGCCTCAAAGGTAAACTCAGGTCTCTTTCTTCAATAGAACTGAACAGCTGGAAGCTGAAATGAGTGCTCCTGTGCTTCTGCCCATCAGAGCCTCTGCATTTCTGAGGTCCACATGCTCCTCCCTCTGTGCTTAACTCTTTTGGAGGTGGCTAATGAGGCAGGCCAAATCCAGGAAGCTTGATACTGCAGTAGTTGAGATCCAAGCTGCTTTAGTGCATCCCAGTATTATAATGTGTGCCTTGGGATCCTCCTCACAGAGGGACAGGTGTTGTGTTTCTGGTTGTGTTGTAGACAGGCTTAATCTTGTCTAAGTTGTGTTTTGTAGAAGCTGTGGTATTGTGGAAGAGGTAGGGATTGAGGTAAGTGATTTTTTTTTTAATCTTGGAGCTTTTAACTGGCAAAATAAACATAAATCCATAAACTAAACCATATTTCTGTGATGACTACCCAAGAGGTTAACTAGGGAATGAGAGGTAATACAAAAACTTGGAAACAAGATCAGTTCCTGAGGTTTCATTACCTAAATTTTTGGCTTGTATGTTAGGGCTTTGGGGTACTGGGAGATGAAGCCACATAATTACACATGCCAAGCGAGCATCCTATCCACTGGTTAGCTACAACCCCAGCTACTTACCTACATTCTAAAGATCATATTAGATAAAATCTGACAAATTATAGATTCTGTCAGGAAAGTAGATTATTCACTTACATTAAAGAATGAGAAATGTTTATATTAATTGCCTTATGGTACTTGCCAGATGGTATATTTTTGTGCTTTCATTTAAAATTACATATAAGCATCATAAAGGAATTACTCAATATATGCTTTGCAGTTACTTTTTGCCCTCCAAGTGGATCTTAAGCTTATGTGATTCATTTTCATTGCATTAGATTTTAAATCATTTAAAAATTAGGGAACAAGTTTTTATTTACTGGTAGCATACCTCCTGTAGATTAGGTGGTTGGGTGTGTGTTCCAGTCATCCTGGATAGAGGTGCACCTGCTCAGAGGACATTTCAGAGATTCCTGAAAGGTGGCCATCCCTGCTGCGTGTCCCTCAACAGGAGTCCACTGAGGGCCAGGCACAGTGCCAGGCCCTCCCTGGGCCTGCAATGGCAAACGAACTGTAGCCTTACCATTAAGAAAGCTGCCAATGAGCAAACAAACCAACTTGCTGTTTTTTTTTTTTTTTGGGGGGGGGGTGGCTGCTTCTTGCTTTTTTAAAAAAGCTAAAGAAAATAACAGGGAGTGGTGGCACATACCAGTAATTTCAGCTCTGTGTGAAGCTGAGCCAGGAGGATCACAAGTTTGAGCCCAGTCTGAGCCCAGCTTGAGCCTCAAAATGGCATAATGAAGCAGTCCCAAAGTAAAAATACTACAAAGAGACTGAGGCTAAATCTCAGTACAAAGATGCTAAGCTCAGTTCCAAATTCTGCCCCCCCAAAAGAATGAAAACTAAATTAATTATTAAGAATATATATTGACATTTCAAATATTGTGTTAAATAAATCCTTAAGAATAAGTCATAGTTTTTCTTTATTTGACCTACTTATCATTGTGATTATTTTAATAAATATTTTCCTCTAACCATATAGATTCATATAGAATTTTGGGAATAAATTAAGGAATTGGCAAGCAAATACCTTAAAGGTCTGGGTGTGTTTTAAGACTTAGATTCTTGTGATGAATTTGTTATTGTCTAACTTTAATTCTTTTAAATTGGAAGCAAATCAGCATAGATATAGAAATTTATCCAAATTGCTGATTTAGTCAAGTTGTGGAATTCATTTTCCGTATTGTGGTGTCATCTAGCATTGGAATAATAACTATGATTTTCATTAACTGAGACGCAGAAACTAGAAAATGAAATTTAAACCAGTGAACTGTGAAAATGATGGCATTCGCATACTTTCTATTGAAAGTGACTGTGTGTTCTCTGCTAATGCCGATGCCATGGGTACCAGGCACCAACAAGGGGGAATTATTTCCAGAGCTTTTTGAAGATTTTTGCATTTATGATCTTCATACATTGATGAACAAGATTTCCAGTAGTATTTTTGTAGAATCGTGAGTTTCAATACTTGGATAATTCCTAAATTTCAGAGATTGCCCAAGAAAGCTGGAAGGAAAACTCCAAGTGCCAGGCATTAAATATTAAACCCCGTGGGTCACATTGTTTCTGTCAGCTCAGCTCAGCTGTTCAGTGCAAAAGCAGCTGTTGCCCACTGTGGGTCGCTGGGTGTGGCTAGTTTCCAAAGAAATTTATTTACAAAAAAAGGAGAGCCTCTCTCAAGCTATCAATTATTGACCTCACCTCTCAGCTTCCTCATTGTACACAGCAAACAGGAGCTGCAAGCCTTCTGTATTTAACGGGAGCGGAGCAGTGGAGCCACGTGGCAATGCTAGGGTCACTGTTAACTTGGGTTAGCCGAGTCAGAAGTCTTTGGGATGCAAGCTCATGTGACAGCAAAGGCCCTGGCACTTGCAGAAGAATCCTCCCTAGCTGGGCTCACCAGAGCCATTATTTTCATTTAAACAAGTATTTCCCAGAGAAGCATGCCATTTTTACAGCAATTTGTACAAAATTCAGGGGAAAAAGAATTGAAAAATTTTCTATATAGGGAAGTTAATTATTTTCTTTTTGGTTCATGACATCTTGATTAAAATATGATAATTTTACTTATTTGAAAACCAAAAGAAGTTTTAAAACTGTGCTATTTAGTCAGACAAGGTAGATATAAACCATTGACTTTGAATATTTAGAGATAAATAAAAGCAGAGCAAATTCAAATACTGTCTTAATATTAGGTGTGTCTGGACTTCATTTCATTTTATTATAATTTCGGTTTAAAGAATACTCTTACCTTTTTTTTTTTTTTTAATGGCACCAGGGATCGAACTCAGAACCTTGTGCTTGCCAGGCAATCATTTATTCCACTGAGCTATCTCCCCAGCTCCCCAAAGTTTAGCATCTCTTTCTTTTTCTTTCTTTCTTTTTTTTTCTTTTTGTTTGTTTGTTTGGTTGTTCGGTTAAAGAATACTCTTATTCAGTCGAAAACCTGGCAAATGCTGATCAAAACATTGAAGGGATGTTGCTAATCAAAACATTGAAAGGATTCTTACAAAGAGCAGTTTCCATTAAAGAGTTTGAAAAAAAAATAATAAAGTAAGAGTTTGGCTAGAAAAGAAAACAAAAATGTTACATAAGAAAAGGCTATCATAACTACAGTTCTGAAATTGTTGCTTTTAAATGTATAGAAAGCGTAGGCTTAGCCTCAACTGCCCTAGATTCCTGGAATGACAAGTAAGAGAGAGGCCATTGGAGGGCAGCCAGCTTTCACAGTGATGACACACGAAGATCGGGCGCACAAGTCTGTGTCACACAATGGAGAATGTTCTGATTGCCCTTTAATTCTCAATAAAATTAAGTTCAATAAGTGCAAGCCATTTACTGTACAGAATTAATTTTGAAATTGATTTCATTGAGTCACGGACAGACCTCAAGCTAGTAACATAGTCTTGTAAGAAATGGTAATTAGGATGGGAGAAGAAGGAAGAAAGAAGGGAACGTGTAAGTGAAGTCCTTTGCATCTTATGATATTGTAAGCTGAATGTGCCTGCAATAAAACAAGACTTCTGGGGCCCGGCAGGATGGCTCAGTGGTCTAAAGCCCTGCTTGGGAAAGCTTGGGCAGCTTCAGGGACCGTGGTTCGATCCCCGGCTCTACATGCTGTACCAGCCCTGCCCTCTGGGTGGGCTGAGCCAGCCACAAAAATGAGTGAATAAACAAACAAAGGTTCTGAAATAAATAAATAAATTCTTAAAAAAACAAATAAAAATAAAACAAAACTTCTGGCTTTGGTAAAGGGATGGGTGGTGGTATATAGTTGTCAGTTATAGAAACCAGAGGAGAAAGTAAATGAAAGATTGTGGAAGATTTATGCTAATATTTCTTATTGAGAACTCTCAATATTTAGGGGAAGGTTAGTGCTACAGATATATTTGGACTCATCAGCCAATCGGTAGTAACTAACACCATGTGAATCCATAAGGTTCTCCAAGGAAAACATGTCAAATGCAGAGGGAAGAGGGAGTAGCTCAGAACTCTGGAGGATTCCAGAAAAAAATTTACTTGCCTTGTTCATCTCTTGGTTCTTTATGGATGTAAATAACTAGAAAAGCAGCAGTGGAAAGTTTTCAACAGCTTCGGTACCACATAAGATACTTCACATAAATCCTATAAAAGAAAGGAGACCCTATTAAAATAGTATTTCCAAGAAGAAATTCTTGGCCAGTCCGGGGGACTCTGGAATGGGAAAGAAATCTCAGTCTTAGCCTCTGCCCTTGCTCCAAGAAAATGCTCATACAATCTGGTTTCTAATATAGTGGACTTAATATTGGCAAAAGCTTGATAAATCAGCAGCCAACCAAAACAGGATACGCATGACTACCTGACTACTTCAGAGTCCTGTAAGAGCAGGGGCCAGTGTCCTTGCAATGGTTTCTTTTTATATCAGTCACCCTTGCACCTCCTTCTCAACACATCTCATTCCTCAATTTGAGAGAGTGCCTTACTGTTAATTATGAAGTCATTATTTCTAACAAACTCCTTTCTTTAGGGCTGGACCCCCAAAGCATGTGATATGCTTGAGCTGTATTTCACTATGCGGAGTTAGGCTGGTAAAAGGCCCAAGACCTCCAGAAACACACTGAAACCAAATTTCCTCCAATGAAAGCCCTCCTTAGGCCACTAGGGTTCATGTCATGCTGTTAACTCTCACACATGAGTGATTTCCTCAAAGTGTTGCCTCTCACTCACCCTTATCTTGGAGCTTTGAATTGAGCTCTACTGAGTACTCCACAAGACACAGGTCCCAGAATGTCCTCCCAGCCGCCAAGACAACCACAACCTGAAGTCATGGAGGGAATATAGCAGACAAGGAACAAATATATTGTACTGGTAAACAGTTTTAAGAGCAGAATATCCAAAGTTGTTTTAGCTGTACATAGACATAAGGGAGATTTTATGTTCCAGGCACACAGAGTTATTGTTTCCAAATCCACTGTCTCTTTCTTTCTTTTTCTTTCTTTCTTTCTTTCTTTCTTTCTTTCTTTCTTTCTTTCTTTCTTTCTTTCTTTCTTTCTTTCTTTCTTTCTTTTCTTTCTTTCTTTCTTTTACATGGTAATTCTTTCTCAGTTCCCTAGACAGAGCAGAGACATAAGAAATATCATCTGAACCATTAAGCTAGATTTTCTCCACAGAGTTAAATAACCCAGTTCCCCCCTATTTCACCATGTTTCTGTGTGTTTTCCTACCAGTTTACCCTCAAGCTGAAAAGGGGAAGAGCTTACAAAAGACCAGGTCATTCCTGGATAACCAGTCTGTAATAGAGCAGTAAAAGGAGAGAATTTAAAATAAGAGAAGTGGTCAACCAAGTTACTGCAATCAGGGGAAGCTAAGAAGGCCACATTATTTGATGCCAAAGGGCCAGTTTGCTTGTGTGAGTGTTGGAAGCACTATCCTGTTGTTTATTCTGTGTCCATGCCAGAGGGTAGCATCAAGTCCAGGGGAGACGGCAGATGTTGTCTTACAAGATGGCTCTCTGACGGAGAATAAAAGCGATTCTCTCCCTGGTCAGTAGTTGGCTAAAAGCCTCTTAGGTGCCCTAGAAATCTCAGTTGTTGTGCTTACCTCAGGGTAGCGTACCTCAGAATCACTGGCGGTAGGCTTCAGTAGGTCGATTCCCTTTCTGTATTAGGGAATTTCCTTAAGTAAAAATGACAATCTTTGAGTTGGGTACAGTGGCTGGCATGTAAGGCATTCTCAGGGCCCATAGGAAGTTGTGTCTCTTGTTGTTCACAGGCGTCGCAAGGGAGCAACATGTAAATAACCTGTATTCATCTTCTTAGCGTTTCGCATGCTTTTTGCCTTTTAATTCAAACTAAACATTAATATAACAAGTTTGGATAATAACCTGTGAACTTCCTTTTTTTTTTTTAAAAGGTAGTGTAGTTCTGTTCCTGTAGTGTAACCATAGCAACTGACAAAGAACAGAGAGAGAAAGCTTTCACACATGCTGTGCTAATTAATCCTGTCCTACAGTTTTCTTTCAGCTGGAGGATACAGTTTAATAAATTTTACATGAGTAAGGGTGTTTTGATGCAGGAACTGTATAAATACATACCATTATCTTTACCAAAAATATTTGGGAAAAATGCAGTTGTACATCTGTATCCCTTGGGTGTTTTCACCCCTTTGAGCCTTTGTTTTAGTAATTTACTCCCTCCCTGAAATGTTTGCAGCTTATTTATCTTAGTAACAGAAATGGCTTTAGGGTGAAATCCTTTTGTTCATCAATATATAGACACTTTGCACAAAAAATTGCCTTAATTGGCTAACTATATAAATGTGAAATGGTGCATTTTTTTTTTCTCAAGTGATACAGTAGACCATATCTCAAAAGTATAATAGCATGGTTCACTCTGCATGACACATTTGTGTGCAGACAATTTTAAGAAACTCAGCCATAGTAGTTTAAAAAGTTACTTAATAAAGACATCTTCACTGTTGTTTTGAGAAGTTATGGGGCTCTTCTAAATGAAAATAGAGCATTCTTTGACCTCAGTTTGTGACATTAAAAAAAAAACCAAAAAAACCAATATGGACCAGGTACCTAACTTCTTATTCCGAAAGTACTTAACCAATATAGCAAACTCATCTTTGATATGAAATTAAATGTAATTATTTTGACTTTTACTATTTCGAAGAGATCTTGAAGTCTTGTTTTCTCTTTACAATTGGAAGTGACGCAATTTTTAAAATATCTACATTGGTCATCTCAGCTGTCAAAGAAAACCTGTGTTTTTCATAATCTTATCCATGTGACCTCGCTTTCTGACAGCAGGGCTCCAAGAAAACCAAGGAAATTCAGACTGATTTTTTTTTTTTTTTTTTTTTTTTTTCATCCACTTGACTTGACAGCAACATATGGAATGAGTCAGAGCCTATTTCAGGCCTTGTGCTCAGCTCTTTGGTTTCATGCAGGAGCAGTGTCAAATGAGGAAGTAGCCCTTTGGATGAGCCTATCAGATGTGGCCACACTTTCCCGTCCCTGTTATCTCAGTTCTTGTTTATCTTTGCCTGAACCAAGATAGGGTAAGACAGAGAAAAGAAGTAGAAGACTATTATGGAAATCTGTTAATGAACATATTTTATTCATGTGCAGAGAAATTGCATACCATCAGTGTGTGTGTGTGTGTGTGTGTGTGTGTGTGTGTGTGTGTGTAGTCCATACATTTAATATGTTTATAAGCACTAGTGTGTAGTCTGTACATTTAATATGTTTAAAAGCACTAATCAATTTATAACATGCTATCACATTATTATAAAACCTGCATTGCTAGGCCAGGGATATAGCTCAGTAACATGATGTCTGGCTAGCAGCAAGTGTGAGGTCATGAGTTTGATTCCTGGTTTAAAAAAAAAAAAA